>JAAAKD020118176.1:0-112826 GCA_010014825.2 Danaus melanippus | reverse complement strand
CTTGATTCAATTCATCAAGTGATGTTGCTAATTGTTTTGGTTTTGCAAAACCATTATAAAAATAAATAAGTGTATCCATTATTTAATCTCCTTTGTTGTATTCATATGTTATTGTCACAACATATAAAGTCATACATAGAATCGAGTAAGCCCACGCCATAGATAATTATCACTACCACCATTAGTAGTGATAGTGATAGTGATAGTGATAGTGATAGATTTTTAACAAAGTTCCTTTAGATTAATAATACACCGTAGTGTAAATTTTTGGATAAATGATGAGATCAACGAAGACTTTGGTAGGATTTCCCGCAAAGGCATAGTAAAAATACTCGGCAAGTGAATCAGCGATTCGATCAATTTCAACACAGTCATTGGTACTATTGATCAAACAAATCGACGCGTCACTGACATTTGGAACCACTTCGTCAGAATAACGCCCAATCCACTCAAGGTCTTCGTCACTCAAGTGCTTTTTAATGAATGACACCGTGGATCGATTTAATTTTGGACAATAGAGAACGCCTTCTTGACTCAAGCGTTCTAAAATTCGAGCGTACTGTGTTTTAATTTCCGCTTGAGTCGTGAGATACTTTTTGAAATTCTCACGGGTCACTCGAAACACAATCGTTCCGTCGTCTTGTGGCAGAAATTGTGGGTAGTAGCGTTTCAATTCGGAAGTGAGTTCAACACTCGTTACCGGGTCTTCTGTGGTTTCTCTGAATAATTCAGGGGTCAACTCATCAACATAATCCATCGTCAATTCGGTTGTAATCAAATTTTCAATCTCGTCGGCGTGACACAATGCGTACTCTTCTATAAATTTGTGAGCAACTGGGTCTTCTGAGGCAAAATAAACTGGTACTTTTAACATAATCAATTCTCCTTCACTGGTTTAATAAATAGGGTAGTAGGCGCGTCCATTTTCATCAATGCTTAAAATGAGTGCGTCAGGGTCTTCATCTAATGACTCCAGAGCGGCGTCGGGGGTGTCAAAGACACCTAAAATATCATCGTCGGCATACTTCTGACGAATGTCGTTGAGTTTCAAGGTTTTTCCTTTGTAGTCGGCAGCGTTGAATATGTGTGTTCATGCGTTCTCGTCCTTTCTAACGAAAATAAGTATCAAATGTTTCAGCTAAAAGTTGCAATAAATGAATCTGGTCTTTCTGTGACATATCTTTCAACTCGATTTCCTGTTCAACTAAAATGTCTTCCACGCATTCTTCTACGGCATAAACCAATTGATAATGAAACACGGGGGTGTTGGTTTTAGAACCATCGATAAACAAACTACACTCTGGGTGCAAGCCTGTTTTAGGATCAGTGGCTTTTGTAAAACAGACCACATCAAATCCGAGCGGTAGTGAGGCAGCGTTCCAGTGCACTGCATTGGGTGCCGTTAAATCTAAACACCCAATCGTCATATCTGCAAAGACGCGCGCGTCCAACTGGTGTAAAAGGTATTTGGTTTGTTGCTCAGGGTTATCGCTGGTGTTGTCGGTGGTAAATCGTTGACTTGCGTAGGCTGACAAGTGACTTTCAGGCGAAATCGCCAGTCGAATCGTTTGATTATCGGTGCAGGCAAGGGTCAGTTTTATAACACTGGTGTCTTTCGGGCGTTCTTTTTGTAACTGATCGGTTAATTCCCCCTCCAAGTGGTGACCGAGTTCGGATAACGACGCAAAACTTTGTTGTGTTCGCGGTGATAATAAGGTATACATCATTCAAATCACATCCTTTCTAAATCAGTTCATTGGTGGGTCGATTTCGTCTTGTTGGGTATCGATGTAGTGACTAAGCAATTGGTTATAATACTGAGGGTCTACAATGTGTAAATAACAGGGCTGACTGGCGTCGCACTTGGTCAACTCCACCGCATTAATGGCTAATAGTTGTGCCAAGTATTGGTTGATAACATGCTGCCGTTGGTTAATCAGACGATAGGATTCTAAAGTCTGTTCGGTGGGCAATGGATACAGTTTGTCATAAAAGTGAATCGCCAACTCGATTTCGAGGTCTTGGATTTGTCGAAATTCAGGGACACGATAGGTCATACAATACGGTAAATCATTGACGATTCGCGTCAGTGGTTGATGGGTCCGTTGAGACCACTGTGTGAGCCAATGGTCCACGTCTTGTGGTGACAATTGTGGCTTAGAAAGTGTGACCGTTTGAAAAAACAGAAACCATGAGGTTTCTGTCCAAGGCGCATGACTGATTAGCAATAGTGGGGCGTTCAATTCGTTACTGATGGTTAACTGAGTATCCGTGTATGACATAAGTTTCCTCCTTTTTAATGGGTTTGAATGGTACCTGTTTGGTAGTCAATGGTTAAACCAGGTTGAACATTTGGGACGAATACATTAAACTGCACGCTACCATCTTTACTTTTAGCTTCAATGTGGGCACCTGAGGGTACTAAATTTGATCCTTCATATAAATCCGTCACGCGATAACGTACGGTTTTATGTTGGTCTTGTGCTTTACGAACAATGTTTTCATAATAATTTTGTCCTTTTGAGTGCTCAGATCGGGCTTCATTTGCCCATGCCGTTTGGGTAGCCACATTGTTCGGATTGGATTCTGACGCGTCAAAACCTTTAATCCCACCAATTTGAGCATAACCAAGTAGGTGTCCCCGGTCAACGGCATGTTTCCAAAAACCGTTCAATTTAGACACTTGGTGCCACCCTTGAGGGGTCCAATTGGTCCGACCTTGATTGGTTTCTTGTCGATTTTTGTACTGACGGGTGGTGTTGTTTAACAAGGCGTCCCCACGCCATGGACGTCCTTGGTCATCTTTTTGATTGGTAGCGTATGGTGCCGAAGCGACGTTTGCATTCAAATCAGTTTGATTATTGTTAACAACAAATGAGCCATTATCAAAGACAAGGTCGCCTTTTAATTGGGCGGTAATTGCCGGTGTAAGCACGCTTTTTGCTAAGGCTTCGTCTGGTACTTCACCGGCTTTGGCGGTTGCGTTTGCATGGGTTTGTTTGTGATGTTTTGGCTGAACAGTTGCCGTTTTTGGTTGTGAATCATCAGAGCCCGGTGCCATGTCACGTCCGTGACACCCCGCTAAACCTGTCATTAATGCCAACGTGGTCATGGTAGATAGTGTAACTTTTTTCCAATTCATAAAATCCCTACTTTCTATTTAGTCATTCTTTTACCTTTATAGTTTAGCACGAGTTAATGGCTTTGTTTGATTGTCACAAATCTGGGATTCATCTAAATCATGCTATACTTATTCTATCTTTGGATAGAAATGAGGTTGTTTTTATGCGTGATTCTTCAACATCGCCCCTTATGCTCGTTATTGCTCTCGTTCTGTGTCTTATTTTACTTCTATTAGTGAACGTCGTTTGGCGTTGGGTGAAACGCTTACTGTTACCACGCGCACGCTATATTTTTAAAAAATCGGATACCGCCGCGTTACGCTTCATTCGACGTCGCCATCGTGCCTATTTTAACGAACAATTGGGCGAAGTGGTGCTCTTTGATCCCCAAATCACCCCACAAGGTGCTGAGCGTTTAATGGGTGCTTCGATGATTTTAAATAAAGACCTATTGGTACGCCATCGCGACTTCATTAAACACGGACGGATTGCGCGAGACCGACAAGAACGGCGAAAAGCGGTTGTGCCGGGTTTTTCAACGGTCGCAAAAGATTGTATCAAACCAAGTCACCACGGGCAAAAAGGTTCCACCATTTATTTGTGGGACCGTACGCACTTGTTACCGTTTCGGTATGCCTTAAGTGAAGGCGTGCGGATTCCACATTTGTTAATAACCGGTACCCATTATTTGAATACGGGGAATCAACCTGATCGTGGACGTTACATTGATGAACGCGGTGCTGGTTTTAATTCAAGGCGTTGGCGCAAAGAGTATCTAATGGCAGCCCTTGAACGGACACCAAATTTACGTGCCGATTGTTTTAACAATGGTTCTCAGTGTAGTTTAGACGATTTGGAACAAGTGAGTGACTGGTTGATTCACCGTCACCCAAAAGACCGATTTCGTTATGGGGTGGTTTGCCATTATGCGTCACCGTCTGAGGTGATTCCAAACAAAGTGACCGTCTGTGTCACCAATCTCACACAACATCGTACGTGTTTTGAAATGACATTGACCAATTGTAAATAGTGCTATCGATAGGGGTAGCCATAGTGAAAGGGGTAGTGATAGCACTATCCCTTTGTTAATGCGGTTAAAAAGACGTCGAGGTCTTGACGGCGATTCCCACAATAGGTGAGTTGGTATCGCGCTTCCAACGCTTGATAACATTCTTTTTCCTCAGGGGTCGTATAGGGTGCTAACACGTAAGATTTACCACTGGTTCGACAGGCAATGGGTCGTAAGATTTTATAAGTAATGCCATCTTTAATCACAGGTGCGGCATAATCGGGAAGCAATCGCAATCCACGTTTGTTGGGGTCTGAGGTAATTAAATGAATGACGCCTTCAATGGTTGGGGTCACTTGGGAACACTCTATAAAATAGGTATACACCTTATTCGATGGTCGACCATTTGGGTGGACTAATCGGAAGGAGTAGGGTCTTAGGGTATCCGTTGGTGTTACATGGGTTGTTTCGGTAACCCATAATTGAGTATATGTCGTAATCATTTGAGTTCCGTCCTTTCTTATAATTTGACGACCCGCATACCCCAACGTCCGTTATGGGTTTCAATAATGAAATCCTTATGGTCCTTGAATTGTACTTGAACAACGGTCAAGGTCCCTAACCCGACATGTTGACGTAATTGGTCACATTGATCTGGTGGTAATTGTAATTTCAAATGGGTAATTTGATGATGATCGTCAAAGGTGATTTGGACATTTTCCAGATCAACGGTTACCGATTTGATTTTTGAGGGTTGCTTGAAACTTAATTTTACGCGTTCGATCGTTGGTAAAATATCTTCGGTCAAAAAAGCGTCCGGAGGTGCTTTTGGGACTTGATTTTTGACCGATTGTTGAAGGGTTTGTACCAAACGCGTTACTTTGTGGTAGGCATTTTTAATAGTCGACGGTTTCTTTTGACGTTGTTGTTGCAAACGTGCAAGACGTTCATGGGTAATGGGTTCGTTCGAGCGTTTTGACATCATGAGACGCACGTCCTTTCTTTCTATTATAATATAATTTTTGTAAAATCGATTGTGTCAAGGGTTTTCTAAAATTTTCCACACAGTGTATGAAATTCTGATTTTCACTTTATTTTATTTTTGGAATCATGTGCTATACTAATGTTAAGTGGTCACGAGCCACAAACTATTAAGGAGGTACACATTGTGAAAAAATTAATCACAAATGGGCTGAAATCACTGGTTTTGATTTTCTCTATCTTTGGTGTTATTGCACCAACAGCGTCTGCCTTTGCGTCTGAAAAAACAACGTCACTCGTTGCGTCAGACAAAAAAGAAGAAACGCAAAAAACAGAGGATTCAACACCTGAGGCTCCAGCCAAAGACCAACCTGTTAGTGAGAACCACAAATCTGATGATTCTCATTTAACAGACAATCAACCAAATGCCCCAAATTTAGCAGCGAAACAAGACGCTGAAATTGCGGCAAACAACGAGGTTTACCGTAAAGTTGACGAAATTGTCAAAAAAGCGGTTGACGCCTTACCAAAAGATAACGACATAAAGACGTTTGACGATGTCCACATGGATAACGCCGATGACATCTTACATGCGTTAGCTAATCCAGACTTCCCCTTCATCGACGCTAAAGATGTATTAAAAGCTGGATCTTTTGGCGAAGCACAAAATCGTTACAAGAAATCCAAAGATTATTTCATTGCTCAATTACTTGTCCTTGCAAAACAAGACAAACCTGTTGGACGTAGTAAACGTGACCTCGGTGCCACACAAGAGTCTGCCGTTCAACAATTACGTAAAGCAACGGCTGATGGGGTTGGTATCTTGAATATGCAACCGTTGGATATTCCCGGTAAAACAGATGCCCTCAATGATATAATTGTGGTGACTCACCACAATGGTCGCCTAGACTACGGCAATAACGTATTCGGTGGCTTTAGTATCAACGGACACATTATGTTCTGTATTGAATCTGGCGTCCCTTCAGCCGAGGGAAAACCCTACAATGAATCGCGTGACTTGAAAAAAGCGCGTGACATCAATGGTGATGAAAACAAAGCCAAATTGGTCGTTGCTATTGCCGAAGCGAACTGGTACCGTGACCATGGAGATACCTTACCTACGACACGTACCAAAGAAGCTGAACAATATATTGTCACACAATTAGGTATTTGGTCAGCCTTGGGTACTACGTTTTCAAATTGGCACCCAGCGGCGTTAGCAACCAACTTGCCACAACGATCAGATGACGCAGTTGCCAAAGGGCGCGACTATATCAAAAATTTGACACCGTCTATTGATGGTCAATCGAAAAAAATCGTGGGTCAACAACCCGTTACCTTTACAGGTAGTGCAGAAACCATGGATCAAACCTATGTTTCAGATGTACCAAAAGGCGTTACCGCTAAAATCGAAGGTAACAAGTTAATTGTTTCTGCTAGTCCATCAGCGCCACGCCATTTCACGGTTCAAGTGGGTAAAGGTTCAAAAGGGACGTACGCGTCTTATTACGAACACGGTGCCAACCAAGAAATTGGGAACTTGCACTATAACAATCCGGGTGCGGCTAAAGTCTCGATTGATGTCCAACGTGGTGTTGGAATTACCTTAGAAAAACAAGCAACGGTTAATGGAAAAGCCATCAATTACAATATTGATCTCACCAAAGCGGTGTTCCAATTGTATAAAGACGGTAACCCTGTTGCGAAAGACAGTAGTGATTTATCTCTTTTGAAAATGATTTCAGGGAAACGCAATGACCGTGGAAACGACGTTGCTTTCTCACCAGACAGTAATGGAATCTTGAAGTTTACCAACTTACAAGGTGCTGATTCTGGTAACTTTACCCTAAAAGAAGTGGTCGCACCTGACAATACCTCACTAGACCCAACAACGTTTGCATTTGACGCTAGTTATAAAAACGTCGATGACACAGGTTCTTCTGTGATCGAGTACAAAGGCAACGCTGGGGCACACGATGAGGTGCGTCAAGTTGGGATTGATTTAACAAAACTTGGTGAATATGGCAAAGATTACCACGGTGATCTTGGGACTGCTAGTCTAGCTAATGCAGAATTCACCTTGTACGATGAAGTTACGAACAAACCAATCGCAATCAATGACCCTCGTGTTCAAGCGATGAAAGTGTTAAAAGGGACTGTGAGTGCTTCAGGTAATGTGGTCTTCACTATGACCGCTGACGCGCAATTGAGTGTTCGCGGAATCCTCTTTGGTGCTTATTATCTACATGAAACCAAAGCACCAAAAGGTCACTTGTTAGATGATCGCAATTTCTATTTTGGCGATACGAAACAAGAACCTGCAAAAAGTCATACGAAAACAACGCCGGGTCAACCAGGACAACCGTCTCAAACGATTACGACGTTGGCAGAAAAAGATGGCGCCATTGACCCAATTCAAAAAATTGGGGCGACCTTGCAAAAACGTTTGACGCAAAATGGTGCGAATGCTACGGCTAAAAACGGTCACATCGGTGCCGCAACACAAGCCAATGTACCTTACGCGTTGTATTATGCCGATGGTAAGACACCTGTGAAATGGAACGATTTGACCAACATCAAAAATGGCGATCAATCCATCCCAAACATTGCAACCTATAGTCAAAAATATGACAAAGCTAAATTGGTTCACCCAACGAAAGAAGGGTTAGCTAAATTAGAAGCCATGGCAGCAGACGGAGACGTCGTTGTGATGACGGACGACACTGGTAAATTAAGTGTTGACGGTTTACCACGTGACGTTTATGGGTTCAAAGAAGTCGTTGCTAATCCAGGGACTCAATTAGACCCAACGTTCTATAAATTTGGCGTAGACCAAGCGGGTAACACCGTTGGTAAAGTTGACCATGAAGACAAATCCAAAAACAAAAACGACACGATCCCAAGTTACTTGCACTTCGATTTAACCGGTGACAAAGGTTCGGCTGACGCCGTGGTCGGTTTTGGGTTCAAAGGTGTTAAATGGTTAAACGACGGTGGGTCTATCAAGATTGCTGAAAACGATGTAACCTTGACCATGACACGTCAAAAAGACGACCATGAAGGTATCGATACTGAGACCAACCCAGCCTATCCAAACGAAATCTCCGTGAAGTCTCATTACAACAAAGACCTTGACCAAGATGGGTATTTCGAATTCTTGAACATTCCAATCGGAACGTATCGTTTAACAACGAAATCACCAAAAGACCGTGACTATAAACCAATTCATCCAGTAATTGTGGCGTTTTATCGGACGGACGATGGTAAATATACGTTGACCATGACAAAAGAAGGCGAAAAAGAACCATTCTTTATTCGAACAACGGACAAAGGTGGTTTGTTGAATCAAACGGATATTGATGCGCTTTCTTATCAAGGACTTGTCAAAGACAATAACCAATTAGGCACAGAAGTATCACCAAATGCCCCACACGGACGGACCGTGTATGATTTAACGAACAATGCGATCTTTAATGACAACAAACGTACTAAAGGGATTAATGTTCAAATGACGTCGGTAGCCTCAACAAAAGACGGTGGTAAATCCATTAAACCTTTGGCAAAAGACAGTAAATTACAAGATGTTATCTCCATGACCATCGATGTGGCTCGTGACGCCCAAGGAAATCCATTGGACGAACTACCTGACATGAGTAACTACAAAGTCAGCTTCATCTTGACACGTCATGACGCGGGTGCAAAAGCCGCAAAACAAGATACACATATTGGTACGATTACGAAAACCTTTAAAGAATTAAACATCACCAAAGCTGGTGACATTGTCTTACCGGCGCAAGAATTTACGGTCGATACGACAAAAGATTCTGAAAAAGTGTCTTATCACTTCTCAACAAAAGTGGTGGACAATCGTGGAAAATTAATCACGTTCCACAACAAAGACAACAATGTTCCTTCTGAACGCTTGGATGTTGGGGAACACCCATTACACCCAGAAATCAAATCAAAAGCACATACGAAAGACGGTCGTCAAGAGTTAGCAAAAGAAGACTTGAAGACAGATACCGTGTTGTATGATGATTTGGTAACTAAGGACGCGGTTGTTGGTGACACGATCGATTCGATTTTGTGGAAGGTTACCCCTGACGGTAAGAAAACGCAAGTGAAAACATTGACTACTAAGGTTGATGAAACCATTGCGAAGAATCAAGCGTTCACGGTTAACACAACGGTCGATACGTCGAAAGACCAACCCGATACGGTTTATCATTGGGAAGCGATTATGTACAATGCTGAACACAAAGTCATTGCAAAACATAACGCTGATTTGAAAGACAAAGCCCAAATGATTACGGTGAAGTATAAGAAAGAATACGACATCAAGACGAAAGCTCATACGAAAGACGGAAAACAAGTATTAACACCGGCAGACTTGAAGAAAGATACCGTGTTGTACGACGATATTGTGTCTAAAGGGCTTGAAGTCGGTCACGAAGTGACGTCCATTCTATGGCGTGTAACCCCTGATGGCAAGAAAACACAAGTTGCCACAGTGAAATTCAACGTTGATGACGCTTATGCCAAAGCACAACAAAAGACGGTTGAAGCGAAAGTGGATACCTCTAAAGATGTGGACGGTACAACCTATCGTTGGCAAGAATCTGCCAAAGATGACAAAGGTAAAGAAATCGCCAAACACAATGATGATTTGAAGAACAAAGATCAAATGATCACGGTAACGATACCGAAGAAAGAATATGACATTAAGACGAAAGCCCATACGAAAGATGGTAAACAAACTTTAGGGAAAGACGACCTTGGTCCGAATACCCAATTGTACGATGACATTACTTCAAAAGGTGCCGAAGTCGGTCATGAAATCACTTCTGTTTTATGGCGTGTCACACCTGATGGTCAAAAGACCAAAGTAGCAACGGTGAAATTCAAAGTTGACGACGCTTATGCCAAAGCGCAACAAAAGACCGTGGAAGCGAAAGTGGACACCTCTAAAGACGCTAGTGGTACAAGCTATCGTTGGGAAGAATTCTTACACGATCAAAAAGGCAAAGAACTCGCTCATCACAACGATAAACTCGATGTGAAAGAACAAAGTATTGACGTTTCGTACGATACGCCATTTGCGAAGACAGCTCGTGCGGTTGGGCACGTGGCTCCAATTATTGGACTTGTGGCTTTAGCCTTAGTGGGTCTCTACTACTGGACGAAATACAAAAAAGCGTAATGCCACCAAATGCTTAACGAAATAGACTATCCTACGGGGTAGTCTATTTTTTTTTTCGTACAGTGTATGTAAACCTGTCGCGAGTAATCACTATTGATCACATTATTTGGTATAATAAACAGTGTATCCATGATTATAAAGGAGGAATTTAGTATGTATAAAAAACCGACACGTAAACAATTGGTTCCCCAAACTGCCAATATGCGAGATTTGTATGTCGACGCATTTGCCGACGCATTTGCCAAAGACGATAGTGGTAACATTGTCTTACACGACATTCACCGTCGCGACCCTGATTATTTTGACAAAGTGTACGATTATGCCAATCGTAAAGCGACTTATAACAAGAACACCACCATTAACGAAGTGATTCACCGTCGTGGTTATGATGACGCTGCCTTTTTAGCCGATAAAATCGAAGTTGACGGTCAAACGGTCACCTACACCCCGGTTGCTAGTGAATTGTTATTTGAAGCACCTGAGGTACCTGATTTTCAAGAAAACGATTTGCACCAACGTCTGTCTAAAGAATTAGAAGCGGTCTCAGCTGATTATAAATCGAATCCGAACTTGGACTATAGTAACGACCAAAAGGGGTACTCGTTAGAAGAACACGAGCAATTTGTTACGCCTACCGAGCCTACCGATACGGTGATTACGTTTCCAGGGACGAACCAAGACCCGATTTTCTTAAAAGCAGGAAGTGAGTATGCCAACGGATTTGCCACACAAGGGCTTGCCGTTGAAGAAGTGATTGAAGACCCTGATCTGTACGACCAACAAGTGTCACGCTTGTTAAACGATGGATTTAATGCGTTTGACGTAGCCGTATATCCAAACGATGAACACGTTGAGCCATTGCCATACCGTGACATGAGTCGTTTGGAATTAAATCGTGCCGGAAGTGTGGCTTATGACACCTATTATGACCACCAGTTCGAAGATGACGTCGACGTATCAACGATTCAACCCGAGTCTGAAACGACGAAACGTGAATCAGAAAGCGAGCCTGAATTATGAGCAAAGAAACGACGACACCTAACCGTTGGTTTCGCTTAATCGCCTGTGGTGAACGCACGTATCAATTGGAGTGTTTACGTGCGTTTAAATTGTTTGACCAATCCGTAACCGTGGGTCAACGCAGTGGCTCACTGGTTCTCTCAGAATCCAAACGGATTGCGGCGATTCAATATGATCGTTTGAAGCACTATGTTTGTACAAATCCACCCTCATTGTTTTGGTTAGATGCCGACAGTGAGCTTTCTGGGAATTTTTTGTTACCATTTGGCTCATATTTTAAACATACAACGGTCAAACTAGTCACTACACTTGAAAATAACGGGATTATGATTACCGACAGCTATTTGGAAAATTGTGTCATTGAAGGGGAAGAAGACGTGTCCTACGGGTTAAACTTTAACGGCAATGCCACGCAAGCGTCGTTAATTGACAGTCGATTGATCGATTGTTTTATTGGGTTGTATCCTATCGGACGTTCACCTAAACCAAATACCTTAGTAATTGCGCATTCGCAATTAAAAGATAGCGTGTTGATTCATGCGCAAACCGACAGTTGTATTCACCAATCGACACTGCAAGGGGTCTATGGGTATCAACAGTGGTTGATTGAACGCAGTACCCTTACAAAACAAGTGATTCGAATGGATTATCAGTATTACCCCAATTCAGCCAATTTGTTGGTCATTGAAGACAGTGAATTGTATGATGTAACGTGTCAGGCAACGGCTGAACTTGTTGCCTTCATTCGTACCAAGCTTTTAAATAAGCATGTCATGTTAAATGACACCCACATGGTCTGTCTTGAGGGCAAGTGTCAAGCGGTCACACTGACAGAATACAATCATCAATTGGCAGACAAAGATCCACTACCCTTAGCGTATCATTTAACCAAAGTGTACCGAGAGGACGAACCGTTTGAGCCATGTTCTGACTTTCCAATAAATCAAACGTCACATGCTATAATAAATGAAACACACTTTAATTAGAAAGGACTGGCGGTATGTTTAACAGACGTTATGTTCCACCGTTATCTGCGTGCGAACAACAAAAACAACACAATTATGAGACCATTAAAAATACTGAGTTGACGCAACTGACCCGCCCAATTCCTTATGCGAATAAACCCGGTATGAATGATCGACGATTGACGTTGATAGATTTCGAAACTGGTGATCAAGCAACCTATGAGGGCAATCAGTATCGCTTGGCAAAGGCGCGCCCGGGAAAAGGGCAGGGGTACATTTTGTACTCCTTGGACGTATACAATCAAGAAAATTTTACCGATAGTAATTTAACCAATCACTGGTCAATCATGTTACCGAGTAATCAACACGAGGGTGTTTTTTACCCCTCAGACAATCCCGAGATTGCCAAGCGCCAAGTGGACGATTTAAAAGTCATGAGCGAAAATTCGTCCAAAGAATTAACCTTGTTACGAGGCAATTCCGTGGTTCGTGGGAATTTCATTTTTAAAGGGCGTAACTTCATTGACCATTGTTATTTGGATAATCCTGATGACCGAGTGCCCATTGTGATTGAAAATTCAACACTGGTTGACAGCACGGTAACCCGTGATTTACTGGGGGCAAAATCACAAGCGACCAATGACCCTTTGGATTTCTTTACGATTCGCGGGTCTTATTTGGAAAATATGACGGTGTTTGATTACTCGAACAGCAGTAGTTCTGAGTTTGGGTCAAAACCTCAAAAGGCACCTGTCTGTTTAATTGACCAAAGTGTCTTAAAAACAGGGTCCGTCGTAGTCTCACCAAATGGACTAGGAATTGTCAATAGTCGACTCAACGGTGCGGATGTCGGTGGGGATACGTTAATTACCGATAGCCACTTGAGTTGTTCACCGAAACCACGAATTTATAAATCACGACGAGAGCTGCTTGAAGAAGTATATGAACGACCAAAACCATGGATACTACCGGCTCACAGTCGAATTGTGGTAGCAAACAGCGAGGTGAGTGACGTGAAATTAGAAACAGGTGGGTCCAATTTTGCCGTGGTGGATTCTGCCTTACGCCGAGGATACCCTGATTTACAAAAGCCTGGTCTACCAAGCACCATGCGCTGTGTGTATCAAGGAGAGTATTTCCCAGAGTTGCCGATTAGCCAGTTACGCGAACGTGTGGCACCGTATCGATTGGGCGCTAATTTGTTAGAACCGGTCGAACAAGCCCGCTATCTTACAACGTATTCCGTGAACCACCTTGATAAAGTGGATTTGACACCCTTTGTGTTGGAACACGATTTGCTTGAAAAACCCTTTTATCAAGAGTTGTATCATGATGTTGAACCGGTGAATCGACTGTTACACCCAACACCTGAACCTGTTACTACGTCATCGGTAAATCATGAGACCGCTATTGATGATGATTTGGAATTTAGCTAACGGTCAGCTAGAAAGGAGAGTCAGTGAGTGATAAGAAAATAGACGATTTAGAAAACTTACGACCGAAAGGGGCATTAAGTCGTGACGATGAGGGTAACAATGTGTACGACGCCAATACGTCTGATAAAGACAAAGAGAAACCACTTGGTTCGTCGTCTCCTTCTAGCAAGTCCGCTGATTCTGAGACGCCTAACTCATCGGAAAACGACGATACATCGTCGACACAAACCGATGACTCGGATTCTGAGTCATCAGGTGATCACAACAAGGGTCATGATAGCGATAGTGCTACCGATAGTGATAGTGCTACCGATAGCGATAGTGACTCCGATGAGGAAGACACGACCTTAAAGAAACTCTTGTCAGACCCCACGAGTGGCTCCGGGTCTTTAAAAGACGCGTTGACCAGTGATCCAACGACTTCTGACGATACCTCTGCACCAGAAGGGTCTTCTGGAAAAAAGGGTTCAAAAGGAGGCAAGGGTACACCTGGTAAAGACGACATTGATGTCAAAGATGTCGCTGGAGCAACCAACGCCGCTGGTGCCGCAAAATTAGGCAAAAAGCTTCTGGCTCAGCAACGCAATGGTGATGGGAATATTTTCCAACGAATTGGAAAACGGGCTACACAAGCCTTTATGGCGGCACGGGCGGCCGAAGCTGCCTTTCAAGCGTGGCTGATTGCGAAACTGATGCTCTTAATTCAACTTGTTTTAGCGAAGATTTCGGCGTTTATTCAAACCATTGTCGCCTTTGTGGTCAATGTCGCGATGACGATTGTTCATGCCGTTGTTGCCGTCGGGGTTGCCGTTGTCATGGCGGTAGCATTTCCATTAGTAATTGTTGCGACAATTGGTGGCATGATGGTGCATAATTACGCGCAAGACCAAAAAGCTCGGTATGAAGCCGATGAAGTCGGTATGTACTGTCAGCAATATAAAGGTCGCCAAACGCCCGATGATGGCAACGATACTCCAGATAACGGGGGCGGCAACAAAGATTCTGCGAAATTTGTGGATCACTATAAAGACGCCTTCATCGAAGGGTGGGGCAAGTACGGTTTCTTACCGAGTGCGTCCATTGTACAAACTGGGATTGAAGTTGGTTTCAATCATAGCGTACCGTCCTTCGGACAAGCCCACAACTTCGGTGGAGTCAAATGGGCTGGCGATAGCTTGATGGCAAAGTATGACGGGGTAAAAGAGGGTCATGCGAAAAAAGATGGTCCCGGAACCAATGTTGGGGATAATACCGGCGGAACTTATGTGTATTATACCGATTTTAAATGGGGTATTATCGGGAAAGCCGAGTTCTTATTCCGTAACCCACGTTATGCAAAAGCAATATCTAATCCTGATGGGAAAGCGACTCTTAGTGCCATTGCGGATTCAGGTTGGGCAACGGACTCCTCGTATAAAGCAAAACTAATTGCGATGTACGAACATTGTCCCTATTATCCAACGGATAAATTAAAAGCGTTAGACAAAGAAGCCATTGACAAATATGGGACGCACCCCGTTGATCCAAACGGCGGTGGCGGAGGCGGCGGTGGCGGTGATGACCACCCACACTACGATGACAAAGATAAAATTCCGGATGAATGTAAAAAACCAAACGAGGATACGGCGGTTAGTGATGAAGACATCGCCAAAGAAGCTTTGAAATACATTGGCTGGTACAAAGGGAAATATGTTCAAGCCCATGCCGAATCTTACATTGGTTCTGCTGAAAATCCTGATAAAAACGCCCGTGGTACCGATTGTTCAGGCTTTGTTTGGATGGTTTTGGCACATTTGAAAGCCAAAGTACCCGGAAACATGCAATGGTTCACGGGTTCGATGGAAATCGATGCGAAAAAAGACCATAAATGGTTTGACGAAGTGAAAGAAGAAGACGCCCATGCTGGAAATATCGTCATTATGAATGAAGGTTCTGGTGAAGGAAATGCCGGACATACAGCAATTCTACTCGGTAAATTTAAAGGTGCCGATACACCTGTGGCGTCTATGGGTGACGACCGTGGGATTGTGAAATCTACTTACGGCATTGAATTTGCGTCACATATCAAATCAGGAACAAAACCAGTCTTTGGGAAAGCCAAAGGTTTAAAGAAAAACAACAGTAAAGGTGGCAAACGGTTAGAAGTTTTAGACGGTATTTTAGGACAAGCCATTAACGGTGGTCAATGTTATGGGTTAACGGCTTATTATGTCGAACACAATCATGGTCCAAAAATGATGGGTTCAGGACATAGTGCCGCAGCTGACATCGGAAGTGACTACGACTGGAAGAGTTTCGGTTGGTCGGTGATTAACAATCCAAGTGCCGGCGAGTTGAAATCAGGTGACGTCATTAACTACAAACGGGGTGCGGCATACAATGGTGGCGCATGGCATGTTAGTAGCGAATGGGGACATACGGCGGTCGTAGGTGAAGTAAAAGGCAATGGTACTTTTGGGATTTATGACCAAAACCCGTACCCTGCCAAATACCATGACATTAAAATTGACGATGGCGACTTAGCGTCTGCTGTTCGTCCACCAAATTAGAAAGGACGATCCCTTATGACCCATAAACGTAAGTACCAGTTATTGGGGGTGGGATTCGTGGTTCTTGTGGTACTTGGTCTGTTGTGGCGTGTGGGGTCACCCTCACGCTCCAATGCTCCACGACAAGAATCAACGACTAAAACCACCGAAGAAGTGGTACCACCATTGAGTGCCAAAGACAAAGCCTTTGCTGAACAATTTACCAATGTCTATATCAAACAAGACATCAAGGCTTTGTTAGAAAATCCTGCCGAAATTGATACGCAAAAAGACCAATTGTATCAATTAGTCAGTCCCGAGGTTATTAAAAAACAACATTGGGATACCTATTTCGACGATTTGCATAAAATTGTGGCGGAATACAACAAAGATAAAACGGTATCCACTTCGTCCACAGCGTCGTTAACCTCACGTCGGATTCAAACGATGCAAGTAACACCTACGAAATACGGTATTCGAATTCAAGTGGCGTACACATCGTCCATGCCTATGCCGGGTGTAGAAAGTAACGATGAACAACGTATTTTAACGATTAAAATTAAGGACCAACGCGTCACTTCATTCCAAGAAGATTACGTTCACATGGGTGACGGGGCTCAATCTTCGGAATAGAAAGGAAGTTTTCACTTATGAGTTTTTTCAAACCCACCACGAATCGTGGTATGCGGACCGATTTACCCGTTAATGATCCATACGACCGGAGTCGTCAAGACCGCTATGTTGCGCCACCTAGTAAAAGTAAATTTTGGCTAATTTTAGCCACTGTTGTCACCTTTGTGGTGCTTCACGTGTTGAGTCAATTGATCCGCATTTGGTATTTAGGTTTTATGTCCAGTCAAACGCCCGATTTTAGTCGGTTATGGTTTAAAATTATCTATGGAGGGTGTCACAATTACCTCACCTTATTAATCACCATTGGGATTACCGTGTTGGTATTTGCGTTAATCTTTCAATTGTATTCGGTGCAACACTCGGTTGATGATAATGCCAAACGTATGTTGGAACACGATGTTGATGATTCTTTCGTGGCAGACCCCTTACAATTAAGTGGGAATCCTGAAATGACTGTCGTCCCTGATACCAAAGTTCATTTTGATGAAGATGTCTCAAACTTATTGTCACATATTCCATTAAGCAACAAAGGGGTCAAAGGATTGGACGGGAAGGTGAAATTCAGTAAAGCATTCATGCTGGACATTTACAAAATTGCGCGGGTCCCCAGTGTTCAACAAGTCTGGTTTGATCCGGCAAGTTTACCATCGAATCCCAATCATGATTTTGGAAAACACGATTATAAAACGGTGTTAGATTTGATTAACAAAACGTGGTATGTTCCAGATTATGAGACGGGTGAAGACCCAGCGGGTGCCTATGTCGTCTCCACTGCCAACGAAAATACAATTGTTGCCACAGAAACCCGTGGTGGTAAGGGGCAAAAATATATTGAACCGATTTTAACGGTGTGGTCGCGTCAGAAACAACAACCTAATATAATTGTTACCGACTTAAAGATGGAATTACTATGTATGAACGTTATTGCCATGTCGATGCGTGGGTATGCTGTGAAATCCTTAAACATGTTGTTCGCTGAAAAAACCGATGGTATCAATTTCATCGGGTATGCCGTAAATGCGGCGATTCGAGGTAACATTACGGCGATGGAAGAAATTATCTCCAGTATTTCAGATATTTACTTTGCTACCACTGGGGGTGACAACGACGTCTTCAACCAAGCCGCTGCTTCTATTTTCAAACGAACCGTTTTAGGACTGATTGACTACTATAAAGAAGAATGTCAAGAACTTATCAACAACAAAAGTTTATCTGCCAGCACGTTGTTTCAACGAATGGACGAATTGTGGGGTCGTGTTACCCTCTATAATTCTTATTTATTCGTGGTTGAGACTGGATCTAAACAATATGATGATCCTGAAATTACGGCGATTACCCCTGAGGAAATTGAGGTATATCAAGCTTGGTTAGACGCTGGAAAACCTGAGGGTGAATACAAGCCTCCGGTAAAAATGGGGATCGACTTGTATTTTGCCGCGACGGAAATGTTACCAAGAAATGGCTTACGTGGCAGTATTTCGGTGTCTAACAAAGGGTTACAACGAATTGTTAAATCTGAAAAAATGTTAGCGTCTGCATATGGGGTTGCCTTGTTTAACATGATCTTCTTTACCGATAATAAGATTATTCGATTGACCTCAGCTAGACCCTCAGAAAACCTTGATTTGGTTGGTTTTGGTTTCCCACGTCGTATGGCAATTAAAATTGACCCCGTGTACGCTCGCTTGAAACGTTTAAGTGGGGCACGGACACGCTGGACGTTTTATCGTGACCCGTTGCAAAAAGACCGGTACGAAGGGTCTGACTATGAATATTCAGGAACGATTGACAATTTCGGTTGGTCGGACTGTATCATTAAAGGGATTTTTGAAAAAGATACCAGCTATGTTAAACTCGAATTGTTTGACAGCACCAGTGACCTCTTTTTACAAAGTTTTACCTTTGTCTTTAAGAAACAATACAAACGTAATTATCAAGGAACTGCCTATATTCGTAACAGTGTCACTGGCGAATATGATGTTCACGGAGCAATCATGCACGAATACGTCAATGACCATGATGACAACGGCAACCCAATAGTTGTACCGTATCAAAGTGTTCATATTAAAAACGAAATTTCACTGATTTTAGATGACCCTGATGTGAAATCTCATCGCGTGGAAACACCGATTATCCGTGGGTACGATGTTCACTACGCGGAGAAACCAACGGTGTTGTTCTTAGTGGCACCACCACATTTAGCGGCGTACAATCGACTATTATTGATTACCATTGACCAACTCTATAAACAAAATGTTGCTGCGGCACTTTCTATGGGTCCTGGTCAACGCCCATTTTATGTCAATAAGTATTTACTTGATGAAGTCGGAAATATGCAAAGTAACGGTCTAGGGATTAGTGACCTCGGTTCAAAAATGACTTCTGGTTTAGGACAAGGGCAACAATTTACCTTGATTTTACAATCCATGAAACAGTTGGAAAGTATTAAAAACTATGGGGCAGACGTTGCGGAAACCTTAAAAGGGTCTGCGGGCAAATTCTTCTACATGAAAGCCAAAGACGATAGCGTTATCGACTTTTTCATGGGCTTGAACGGGGTGAAACACGTGACCCAATTGACCTCACAAAATACCGAACGTCCGGTCGATTTGTTTGGGAACAGCTTGCCAACCAAACGCTCTATTTCGGAACAACGGTCACGTGATGAACAACCGGTCATTTCCAAAGGGAAATATTTACACTTGAATGAAACCGCCGCTGACGGTCGAGCAATCGTGTCAACGGGTGGTGACCCTATTTTATCCGAAGGGTCGTTTGTGTTCCCTATGTCTTATCGACTACATCGCAATGACATCGGTAACCGAAATGTACCGCCGACGAACCTGCCATCAAATTCATCTAGTTTGGACTTTGATCCACAATCAAACATTCCAAATTTTGATGAAATGATTGCTAAACGGTCTGCTCAAGCCAAATTGGCACCAAAAGTCATGGAACGCTTCCGTGAAGCACAAAACTTTACCGACGTCGATATTCAAAAGATTCCGCCTGAGGTCTATGCCGATGATATTATGCGAGGAATCAATGAAAACTTGCGTCGGAAATCGACACAACTCCAAGTCGATAAAAAAGCCCGTCCATTAAAAAGCAATACCCATTCGGCACCGTTTTCTTCACAGCGTGATTTGAACTTTGACCGTCAATTAGACAGCCTCTTTGAATCCCAAACGACTAAAGAACGACACGAGTATCAAACCAAAGCGCTGAAAAGAACGCAGTATACCTTGCGTACGATTGATGACCAAAAGATTGCCGACGCCCAAAACGCGTACTTACACCGTTTGAGTCAACGGGCACATGACAATGGACAAATCAATGACACGATCAAAGGTGCTATGGATAATGCACTGGACACGATTGATGAGTTCCGTAAAATACGGTATGCCGATGGTGCGATTTCAAAATTAGATTTAGTACAACCGGTCCAAGACGGATTGTTATCACCGACACGGTCGTTTGACAGTATCTTTGCCGAAGTGTATGGCGAATTGTTGGTTGATTTCAGACGTGACACGCAATTTAGTATGCAAGCCAGTCCAAATGGTGGTGCGCAATCACTCTTTAGTGCCGATGGTTCGACATTGTATATTGAAGATACCAATGGACAAGGACTTGGGGTTGACCGCTTTGCCGTCCAAGGTGATTTTTACCTCTACTTGGCGTCACGTACCTCATGGTCCGACATCGCCGATGGTCGGTTTGAAGCCGAAGTGAGCCGTATGGTGCAAGCCAACACACAATCCAATGCGTAAGTATTGGCGAAAAAAAAAAAGAGTTGCTCATCGAGCAACTCTTTTTTTCATGAAATAGTGGCTAATCAGAAAATCATGGAGGGTATGCTATAATTAAAGTAAATTAATAACGAAAGTAGGGACTGAAATGACAGTGTGTGCAATCTATACCGACGGTGCATGTCGGGGGAATAATCAAAAAAACGTGGTTCGAAAGGGTGCTTGGGGGTTTGTCGCTTACACGGATCGTGGTAGTTATCATCAATGTGGGCGCGATATTTCAAACACCGTAACCAATAACCAAATGGAACTTTTAGCCATCGAGCGAGCCTTAGGGTTTATTAATAAAAATCAGTTGACTGCTCGCATTTCAACCGATTCTGAGTATGTCTATGGGGTGATTACTCGCTGGTTAAAGACGTTAGAGGACCCATCGGCACCACGTCCACGTTTGGTTAAAAACAAAGACCGATGGCTACGTGTATTTAACCAATTGGCAACCCTGCGTCAAATGGATCATACAGTCACCTTTCGCTTGGTACGTGGACACGCCAGTTGTGTCGGTAATAATACGATTGACAAGCTGTTAAATTATCAATTGGATTGTGAGGGGGACTAAGCAATGAAGCAGCCAAAATTAGGACAAGGGCTACTGGCACTGCTTGCACTTATTAGCTTGGTGGTTTGTCTGGTTTCGTATAACCATTACAATAAAAAACAAGCGGAACTCACGGATTCCATTAGTGCGATTGCTGACGCTAAAAAAGCTCAAACACAGGTCAAACATCAAACCAAAGTTGTGGATAACACTACGGTTGACCCAAAAGTGTTTTACGCCCAGTTAGATGGGTTTAAAAAGACCCAACAAACCATTTTAGATTTGGTGGGTGATCATCAAGCCAAAGGTCACGAGGACGCCTTAAAAGACGCCCAAGTTGCCTTGAAAAACTACGTGGACCCGAGTGAGTGGTTGAATCCGGACGGTGTCTTAATTAAGAATTATCGGACGGACCATTTGACCATCGAAGCGTCGTATACACCTGATTATTCACCGACGACCCAAACGGTACCTATTTTGTTCTTCTTTAATAATGCCGATGGGAATCCCGTGTACACGCTAGACGCCGTGTATCATTTCGATACAAAGAAATTTTCAGGATTAACGGTTTCGGAAACCCGTTATACGATTGGTTATGTAAAGGAGGCACTCTAGTATGAAGCCTGATTCAATTACGACACGTCGCAAACAACTTGTCATACAATGGTTGGTGGCACTCGTTTCTTTAGTGGTATTAATTGTTTGCATTACCTTGAGTTTACAGGTGAATCAAAAATCGAATGCCTTGGCACATGATATTTCAACCAATCGCGCCAAAGTTAGTCAAATCGAAGATAAAAATGACCAGTTGATTAAGGTGATGAAATCAAAAACCTTCTTGATTGATAAAACGCACAATCAAGGGGAAAGTGACCCCGTGTATCAACGGTTGTACGCTGGACTTACAGATATGTTTAGTTGGAAAGATTGGCAAGATTACGGGGTAAAAGCTCGTGAAACCCGTGCCATTTTTGTGGGAACTTTTGCTGATAAGTTTTTTGGTAATATTGAAACTACCCAAAATGTGATTAAATATGAACACACTCATCGATTGTTACGCTCCCTTACCATCACACGATTTGAAAATGGTGATTTTTATGCTAAACTGGAATCGGCACCGTCTGATGATCCAAAACGAGATAGTGAAGCCGTTGCAACGACATACCACTTGCGAGTGAAGGTGCAAGGGGATAAATTTGAATTAATCGATTTAGGACAGATTGGGGACATTGCTAATTGATTCATTACATTCAACTTCCCCGATCATTCATGGACGCGCTTGGGGACTATTTAGACCTTCACCCGGAAATGGAAACCAATCGTTCCGCGTTTATCAAATTAATGACCACGCTTGATGTACCGCTTAGTAGTCCTGAACGGGAAAGTCAATTAGAATATGATACGACGGCTTTGTATCGTTGCATGTTAAACCAACGAAACTGGTTTCCTTTGGCGGTGCGTGTGAAAGCCCCGATTCCGCATGGGGTCACAACCATTCATCGATTATGCGTCAATATCACACGGTTGGGCTTACATGACTATTTCATTCAAGCGATGTCACCTACAGTGTAAGATAAATTTATGTGACTTCTTATAGAATGACAAAATTCATGGTATAATCAATACTGTAAACGAAGAGTGCCATCGAGGTGGTCTCGTTAACAATTACGTGAGGAGGAATTTACAAATGGTTTCTGAATTATTAACAAATGTCACAACAGCAATTCCTAACGGATTGCAACAGGCAATGGACGTTAAGTCCGCCATCGATGGCTTGAATAAATTTTTAACGGGAGTCTTCGGCTCGGCTGCGTTAACCGTCGGTTTGATTGCTATTTTTATCGGGATCGTGTTATTATTTCATGGGGTCATCGCTGCTTATCGAAAACAGCCGACAGGTCATAGCTTTATTTTTGCCGTGATTGCGCTGATTATCGGTGGGATTTTGGTGGCACCATCTGCGTTCGAATTGGTTCGTCGATTCTCGCAAAAAACAGGAACGGGAACGTTGGATGAATTGCAGAAATAATGACTCAGTCATTGAAAAAAGAGTTCCTTTTAGGAACTCTTTTTTTTTAGTCCATACAGTGTATGGAAAGTTGATTCACCTTACACTGTATGGACCTATATACTAAGGATTCATGTTATAATTTAGTTAAACATGAAAGGAGATTATCGCTTATGTCACTTACCAATGAACAAAAATATGTTATCACCTCTTTATTAAAGACTGTGACAGGGAATCGCTTGACTGGTCGTGATGCTCGTAAATTAGTCGACGCAAATGTTACTGATGATATGGCGTTTAGTCCATTAGCCGTTCGAACGTTGCTACAAAACTTGAAATCCAGTGACGCTCCTGAAATCCGTGACGATTATATGGAACATATTGTCAATAATAATGACCGATTGCGTCAATTTGTTACCAATGAGATGAATGCCACCAAGGCACGTTATCGTCAACGAGCAAAATTAGACAATGACTTACGTCGCGAGTTACAACCGTATACGACCCGTTTTAGTTTGACGTCCATTGAAAATGGATTTGATGTTCCTAAAGACGCTGAGGGTCGTCCGATTCCAATGTCTAATCATCAATTGCAACGTACCCGTGATTTGTTGACCTTTTTAAACAACGAACACATTCATTTCACATTAGGACTACTTGATGAAGACCGTTCTAAAATTGTTGCCAACCTAGATGAGTACGGAAAATCAACCCGTGTGACCATTGCGTCACCGGACGCCCAACAAATCGGAACGGTCTATACGGAAAACAGTATTTTGACCACTGATAGTCGGAACGAAAAAGAATTACCATCAACAACGGTGTTGCGAACGGTTTTAGATACAAAACAACGATTGCAAGTGAAAAACTTGTCGACCTTTTACACCACATCTGGTAACCAACAAAAACACTTTGCTTCTTATCAAATGGAGGGGGTCGAAGGGTCTATTTTCGTAGTCAACACGAATCGTATGATGAAATCCCGAAAAGAAGTCAGCGAGGAATTGGCAGATGCGGCATTATTGACACCTGAATCGTTAACCGACGATCCAAATGAAGAAACCGTGACTCGTGATAAAATTACGTCAGCCGATGTCGCCCAAGAGTTATTAAACCGTCAAGCCAATGAGTATCGCCAAGTTGATCCAAACGATCGCTATGCGACTATGATTCAAGATAATTTAGACCGCTTTGGCGTCAGTGACCCACGGGTATACATCAATCCAGCGGGAACCTATAAATACACCTATAAATTAGAGGGGGATAAAAAAGCCCGTTCAGCGTTCATCGGTGGGATTGTTCCTGAAAATGACCAAGGCGTGTACCCAATGACTGTCAATGGAAAAGAAAAAGGAACTTATGTTCCGGGATTGCGTGGGTATATCGACACGGAAACTGGCGAATTACGAGTGAAACCCTTCGATAAGATTTTCCAAGAACGATTGCACTCGGTGATGACGGAACAATTAATTAATCCGACGTCACGAACTGCGATTTCAAACTATACGATTATGGACAATTTGTATAGTAGCGACACGTATGGCACCATGGTTACCTTAGGTGTTAACTCACCTGAGATTGAACAAGCGATTGTTGCGACCTTAAAAGGGAAATTGCGCTTGTCTAATGAGTTGTTATCAACGGCAACCACTTTTAACGAAGATCGTAACGTCCAACAAGCGCCTATCAATGAATTGGATCGCATTCGTAATGAGGGGAATTTACGGGTCATTGACCCCGCGTGGTATCCCGTCATCGACCGAGAAATGACGTCCATCGGTAAAAACCAAGGGGGCGTCTTGTTCCTCGGGGATAAAACAACGATTACCGATGATGGACGTTTGGTCGCAGGTGAAGGTGTGACGGTTGCAAAAGCACCTGTTCACCAATTGTCGCAATTTGACTTTAATGAATTTGACCCCGTTGACCGAAACATTATGGGCTTTGCACAATTTTTACGAAATGTACCGGTAACCGAAGGTAAATTAGCACTCATGCCTTTTGGTGGTTGGGTCACCAACGATTCCTATGTTATTTCAAAAGAATGGGCACAAGCCAACGGTGTAATCGGCGAAGACGGTCAACCTCGTGATTTAATGGTCGGCGATAAATTGACCGATTTCCACGGAAACAAAGGGACGATTTCGTTGATTGTTGACCGTGAGAGTGATGATCCAAAATTACAACAAGAAATTGCTATTTTCAAAGCCAATCCTGATTTGGATTTGGTCGCCAGTGCGCATTCACAAGCCAGTCGTTTCAATGCGGGAACGGTGCGTGAAATGCAACATAACGGGGTTGAACCTGTAGCACCGGTGATTGAGCGTGACGCTGACGGTAAGGAACGCGTGGTGATTCAACCAAAAGCGACAAAAGGGACCGTTGCCATGATGGTATCTGATATGACCGTTGACCACAAAACCACGATTTACACACCTGAAATGGTCGAAAATGGACGTGGTCGGAAAATATCTCACCAATTGACAGCGTGTATTGCGGCGTTAAACGGCAAGAATACCTTGACACAATATTTTGGTCCAGAGTCTAGCAATAAAGTCGGTTGGGGAAAATTTGTAGACGATTTAAATATGTTAGGTTACGACATTGACAAACACCAACGCTTGGGTCGCTTGAATCCGGCTGAGTTAGCAAAACGTTCTGAAATCATTCAACCGCAACCGAATGTCGCCTTTAAAGACGCGTTAAAAGTAGCCACGGAACGTGCCGAGATTCACGGCAAAGACCGAATTGCATTAGCCTTACCACAGTTTGTCAACTTAAAATCAGGGGTAACAACTGACCTCATTCAAGTGCCGAAAGCTCAATTTGACGCACAAAATCAATTGAACAGTCAATTAGGGGTCGCTAAGGGACATTATGAAAGCAAGTTCATTGCCAATTATCGTAATTTGTACAATGCCGCGTTATCAAATGACAAAAACGCCTTGCAACGACGCGTGGATACCTTAGCCGTCAATATTCAAGACATGGATTTTTCAAGTAAGCACAATGTGGTGAAAGATAGCGTCTTTAATGCGGTGGCAAAAAATTCAGCAACGGCTGTGGTAACGCCTGACCCTACACTCGACATTGACACCTTAAAAGTGTCACCTGCTATCTACGAAAATTTCCAATTGGCACACCCTGACGACAAGATTTTAGCCTGGCGTGACCCAAGTTTACGTTCGGGTGCCGTTAGAGCCTTTCAAGTTGAAGTAGACGACAAATTAACTGGGGTAGCGATTCACCCAGCTAACGACAAGTCCATGGAAATGGACCACGATGGGGACAGTTTGGGCTTGACCAATGAACCAAATCGTATGGTTCAACACGAATGGGCAACCCAATTTATGCCAAGTCAAAACTTGATTGATCCAGTATCAGCAAAAGGTGGCTCTTATTTAGAAACCGGTTTAGATGTTCAAGCCGGTATTCATCAATTGAAACGTCCTGAGTATGCGGAACAATTGGCAAACCCGTCAGTTACGAAAGACGAGGTTAACCACATTTTACATGAAACCTTACGAACACCCGTTGGCTTTGAAACCCAAGGGATTGTGGCAACCAATGATGATACGGTCAAACACTCGTTGGAACAAATTGTTGAATCAGGTGCCAAAGGAAAAGCGAGTTCTATTGAGGAATACATGCACTACTACAACCATGAACGGTCTGATCAAGATATTCAAGATTGGCAGTTCGCCTTAGGGGCGAAAGTGGACATGGTTGGTCCAGCAGGTAGTTTGCAACAACGTATGATTGTTGCTACTCGTAACAGTGACATTGCCGCAGCGCTGGAAATCACTCGTGGGGCTACACAAGCGGCATTACAATCAAAACACGACCCTGTACAAGCTCGAGTGACAAAAAATGTGTTAACCAAAGATTTACCCAACGTGTACGCTGGGTTTGACCGTTACAGTCGGAGTCAAAAAGATCGTATTCCCTTAAGTCGTGATGAATTTGTCAATCAGTTGAACGAAATCAATAACGACGAAGCGGGCTTAAATCAACGCCTTGATGTGATAGAACGCCTCGCTGATAGCTTGACGGATCAAGAGGGTATGATTATGGACGAACGGTCACGTTTAGCCATTTCTGACCCACTCGACCGAATTGCTTATGGCGGCTTGCGTGATTTGACCCAAGCCTGTGACCGCGGTGAACAAGTCGGGGTTGGTGAATGGACGAAACTCTTCCAAGCACCAGAATCCTTATTGGCAGACGAAATTACATTGCCTGACAAATATGATTACAGCAAACCTCTACAAGAAATACAGGTACCACAATTGGAATCCGAAGTAGAAACAGACACGTCCTTACAAGACGATGTCGACATGGAATTGTAGAAAGGAGTGTTCGTTATGGAAACACCTGAAAAAGAAAAGAAATCGTTCGAATTTGTTCCAGAAGACCCTGATGAGTTGGGTAACTTAACGTTCACCTTAAAAGCCTTGCGAACAATCAATGATGTCTGTGAGCAAGGTGAACGTGGCGGCGTTATTGTCATTAATGCCCATGAAGACCATTTGACTGCTGAACGCGTAGAAAACTATTTTAACGACCTAGCACGTGACCACACCCCTTGTTGGGTGGGTCGCCAGTCGGTCTTAGATGTATCCGAGGTGAAACATGCCACTCATTTAAAACTGACAGACACTCAATTGGAACATTCTACGGTAAAAGCACCCGTAATTGTTATGGATCATGCCAACTTGTTGCGTACGCGGTTAGTCTCAAACGAACCGATTGCGGTTAAACGGGTTGCCATTGAAGACATTGATTATGACGCTAGTGACGAAGGGGGTATTCGAATCACGAATTCACCTACGGGTCCTATGGTTGAACGTGGGCTTTCAAAAGACGATCTTAATCCTACACCCGAAAAGGACGCCCCTAAAAAAGAGGTTGCGCCGGTAACAATGACTGCCATTGATTCTGAATTAGAAAAAGAAGACGAGGAAGAGGACGAAGTTTCCTTATAAAAGAAAGGACGGAATTACAAATGAACCCTTTAGAAAATCAAGCGCGTTATGATGACCTGACATTAACACCGGGTCGCACGTGGGCAGACGCCCCAGTGACACCTTACAAAACACCTGCTTATGCATTAGTGCCAGACCCTGACCAAGAAAACGTGGTGCAACTCAAAGCGTCACGTGCCATTAAAAGTGACCATGGACAAGTGGCAAAACGTGGTGACCTCGGTGGTACCATTCGCTTGCCGGAACAAGAGGCGGTTCGCAATCAGTTCCTAGAATCCCTAAAAACGGACCGTATGAGTGTTTCACCAATGTGGTTGGACAATAAGAGCTCTTTAGATTTAAGTGCCGTAAAAGGCGATTTAACGGACGATTTGACGGTGTCTGGAAATATTTTAGAAAACAGTCACATCAAAATGGGACCCGATGGCGGTCGTTTGGTAGACAGTTATATCGTAGACAGCACCATAACCAGTGCAGAAACACTCGATGTGACCCAATCAACGTTGGCAAATGTCCAATTTAAAGCACCTGAGATTAACAATTACGCGCAATTGGCGCATAGTGAATTACATGCTCACGGGAGTACCCTTGAGAACGTTCACGCACCACAACGCTACAACATACCGACGGTGTTAACGACCCAAGACAGTTCATTGAAGAACTTGGCAGTTTACAAAACCAACCAGATTTCAGCAAGTACCGTTGAAAGCATTAATGATCACACAAAACAAGCTGACCCGCGTGGGTACATGATGGACAGTCTTGTTAGAGAATCCTATATTCACACGGTTGCACCGATTATGGTCAAAGAGTCCCAATTAGTCGACGTTGGCTATGAAGGTGAAAAAGGACAAGGTTGTGCCATCATTGACGATAATTTAATCATGGATCGCTTGTCTCCGACGGAGTTCTCTAAATCAACTGGACTTTCTGGTAAATTACCAAAAGGGGAAGTTACGATTGAACCCGAAGTTGAGACACCACCGCTAGATGTTGCCGAATTTTCCGTCGACACTCAATCCAAAAAGGAGTGCGCGTCAGAAAGCCCTGAGGTTGACGATGATTTAGAATTATGATTGGCGCAAAAAAAAAAGCCTACCAAATTGTTGGTAGGCTTTTTTGTGGTCTTCATCGTTCACGAAGTTTGGCTAGGTGCGCTTCGCGTTGTCCGTTGTTTGGTAAGTGTAACACCTCACTAGTTAGTTGTTTTAATGAGACCTGATGACTTTTAACGTAGCTATTGATTCGATTTTGGAGATAAATGGACAACTCAGTTGGTACAAAGGCTTGCACGCTGGGACACGTTAAGTCCGCGTTGTACACAATTTCGATTTCGGTGGTCAAGGTATCGTTTAGTTGATTCTGGTAATAGGCAATGGTTCCGGTAAAACTCACAGTGTCAAAGGGTTCTAAGGGACACTTGGCAAGCACCTTTAGGGGAACGATGATGTTACAATGGTCGATTTCACCTAACCGTTGTTGGGTCACCGGGTGATACACACAGACCGACCCGATAATGAGCCGATTGCTAAAGACGTCGATCTCGCGATTGTCAAAAATTTTAGTGTTAAACTGGTGAACACGTTGCAACACAACCCCTGTTACAAGACAGGTTTGGTCGATGTATGGAATTAATACTTGACGGTCAGGGTATTTTATACAGACATGGGGTGACACCGGTTTTGCTTTAACGGTTAAGTAGCGTTTACGCCAACGTTTCAATAAGTGGTCTGAGGCAGGTTGAGCCTGTGAGGCACGTGATTTCTTAGACAAACGGCTGACCTCCTTTAGTTTTCTTGTAAATGATAACGCTTGATGTAGGCTTGCACCTGTTGTCGGGCGTCTTCTTTGTCACGGTGAATCGCCAACTCGTCACTTTCAGCGTTAGGGACCAATGCGAACCACGCGTAATGGTCGAGATCACCGTCGACTTGTGCCATGGCGAGATAATCAATTAAGGTGTTTTTTACCAAAATGTTGATTTGTTCTTCACGGGTCATGCCGTTAGCCAGTGCATGGTGTTTCAAATAATGAATGATTGGGGTTTGCGGAATGGACACACGTACACCAAATTGTGTACGAAGGGTTAACGCAATGCGACGCAATTGGTCCACAATGAGTTCATCGATTTCGTCCTCGGAGAGTCCCGTGTTTAAAGAGCCAGCCAGTTGGTCGAAGTTGATTTCATGAATCTCTTCGAAATAGGTACTTTCGGTAAGTGTTCCATTGAAACGCTTGACGACCACGGTGGACGCCGAACGGTTCGCAGTTTTATCTGAGGAACGCATGACCCCTTCAACTGACACATGAATGTTTTTGACTTCGGGATTCATTACCATAAACTCGGCAATCTTGTTTCGATATTGTCCATGTACGATTCGAACGACTTGACGGGCACCCCCAGCGTCGGAATCGGTGTCAAAGTCTTCCAAGGTTAATTGTTGCAACAAGGTTTCCGGGTCGAACACGATGCGAACATGGTGTTGCTGCTCGAACTTTTTGGTAATCTTATTGACTTTTCTCTTGGTGATTTTCTCCACCATACGTTCATTTAATGGCGCAAAGGGAATCACGTCTGTCATACGTCCCAACAGGGGCGCTGGAAACTTTGGGGCACTCTTTAACTCGGTGTCAATCAGTTTTCGCAAGCGAGCGAGTTCTTGTTGACGCTCGGTTTTGTTCATGTTTCGTCCAGACATACCTTTAAAGATTTTATCGGCTTCATTGGTCGTGAAAATGAAGAAATTGGTTGAAAAGTTTGCTTCCTGTTGATAGCGGTCTTTCAAGCGGGCTTCATCGAGGACCGAGAAGAACAAGTGTGAAATCGCTAAATGCGCTTTTTCAATTTCATCGATCAAAATGACCGGAACGGTTGATTTCAACTGGTTGTCGGTTAACAATTGTTGAAAGACTGCCGCAGATTCCAAGGTATTAAACTCCGCCATGTCATAAGACACGGGTCGGGCGTCATCGCCAAACATGGCAGACGTAAAGGCTTTGGCTAATTCGGTGTTATGGGTCACAATGTGGTGATCCAACTGATACAAGTGTTCTTCGTTTGCCACAACAATACATTGCATGTGGGTTTTTCGGTGCAAATCTTCGATTTTGGTTACGGTGTAATAGTCGTTATACGGACTTGGCACTTGGTCAAGGGCGTGCCCTTTTGGAATTTCAAAGGGTTGATTCCACCCTACTTGGTCAATGATGTCACGTAAGGTGTTCACCCGGAAACCTAATTGGTCACTGGTGTGTGCCCCACAGGGACGCCATTGCCATAAATGCTGGTCATTACAGACCACTGGCTTGTCGCTTGCTGTCGTATGAACCGCATAAGCGTCTTGTAGACCTTGAGGAAACGTGGCGACCACGGTGGTCGGTTGACCCAAACGGTCGTAGACTTGATCACCAACCACAAGGTTCCCGTGTGCCACCAAACCGTTGGGTGTTGGTACCAGTTCGTCATCAGCAATAGCTTTACCGACCCCGGTGGGTCCGACAAACAAGAAGGCACCATTGGGTTTATCGTCTTCGGTCATGTTTAACATGGCAGCGTAGGTACTTCCTAAGATGGCGTCGATGGCTAAATCTTGGTCAAAGACACGACTGTCTAAATAACTCCGTAATTTGGAACCGTCTAATTGCAAGTCGATTCGAATGTGGGTACTGTCATACAACACGCGTGCTAACGTTGTGTGGTCAAATGGTGCGCCATAGTAATATTCCGAGAGCATGGTGTCCAACACGTTGGTACTTTTACGCGGTTGTCCACTGGACTTAATGTAGGTATCGGTGTATTGAATGATTTCACGCAAAATTTTCTCGGTCGCGTCGTCGTCTAAAATGGGACGTTGTGAATGAACCCGTGTGGTTTCTTCAAAGGAACGCTCGAAGATTCGTGGTTTCATACGATTTTTCAAAATGTGAAAGACCAAGTCTTGTGACGGTTGGTCAACGTTAATGAGTTCAAACCGTTCATACAAAGCGGAATTGTTCCGAATGTATTTCATGTATTCACCATAAGTCGTAGCACCAATAATATGAAACCCTAATTCTGCTGACCGCGACAATTGTGGTTTAATGGATTCCACGGCGGCTTGGGAGAAGTAGGGCAATTGGTGAATCTCGTCCATGAAAACGACAATTTCCGCGTCTTGACTATGGTTTTTACGATAGTCGATCAATTCATTGATGAATTTCTCCAAATTTTCGATTAAGTTGTTGTTACGATTTAACAAGGGAATACTGGTTTCTAAAAAAATATAATCAGTAGAATGCGCCGCTAAATCTTGAACCACAGCGGTTTTTCCGGCACCGGGTTCCGCTGCTAAAATGGCGTTACTCATTTCCTCTTTTTTCAAAATAACTTTAATTCGATGTTTAATATGTTCCATGCCGATGATTTTATGACTCGACGGCATTAATCGTTTGGTTGATTGCTTTAAAATAGGATAGTCATCACCAAATAGTGTCTCTAATTCTAACATGTACACTACACTCCTTTTCTAACGTTCTTTTTTTGGATTTATTCCTATTTTACCATAGGTTCAGCATTTTTGCGGTTTGTCAGGAAATGAGATTCGGTATCGAATCATCAAGCGAATGGCTTGGTTCACAACGTCTTCTAAAAAGAGTCCTTGTAAGTAAACATCAAACGAGGGAATGAGGCGCTTAGTATACCGATCACGTAAGATAACGGTTGCTTGCTGGTGAGGGTGTTTTTTTAGGGTCAAATTGTAGCCGGCACCATAAGCGGCACCTTTGATTTGTTTGACTACTGGTTCAATTTGTGGAATGAAATACACACCGCTTTCAAATTGGGTCACGGGGGTGGACTCGGATAATAAGAAATGAAGCTGTTCGTAAAATCGGCGATGGTAAATGAGGCGTCTAATTTGAATCGTGATTTGGTCACCTAATTTAGAATCACAATATTTCACGACTTTAAAAATAGTGCGTCGATTTTCAATGAGTTTGTTTTGTTCCGATAAGCCTTTAGGATTATTGCGGTAATCGGTTAACATAATACAGACATCATCGATTTCATCGAAATAAATGATGTGTTTATTTGACATAACAGCCATCGGTCCTTTCTATTTTTAATTTTTATCAAAAAGAACGCGAGTCAGCCTGGGCTGACTCGCTTTTTTGTCCGACACCTTATTCGGTCATGTGGTTACCAGTAGATGTTGCCACGTAGACATGATACGTTCCGCCTTCTTTAACAATGTAGATGGCACTTGTGATATCTGAATAACCAGATTCAACAATGTTCTTGTAGTGAGAGGAATCCCCACTACCACCGTTTCTTGCAGCGTCGCGTTCAGCATTGATGAATTGTTCAAACATTTGTTCAGCAATCATTTGAGCTAATTTCGCAGAATCGCCACCAGCTTTTGATACATCAAGGTCAAATTGAGCAATGCTTTCAGAAGAAAACGCCATGTGTGCGTCACCGGTTTTACGGTCGATGGCATAATGTCCATTTGGTACATCGTTTTCTGGACGTTCGTGATCGAATTTAGACGCAATTTCAACGGCACGTTCTGCCATTTCACGGGAAGCCTCTTTGTCAGGTGTCACATTAATTTGGTTGTCGCCATATTTGGCTTGTTCAGCACGAACCATTTCAGCAAACAAGGCATTGATTTGATCTGAGAAGGAGTGATTAACCAATCGGTCGGCTTGTTCCACAGTGACAGCTTGAGCAGCTTGCGTAATTTGTGTTTCAATATCTTTTACGGCTTGGTCAGTTGCTTTATTGATATGACGAATGATGTCATCACCTTGTTTACGATACATTTTTGTAGTGATTGTCGTAGTGACAATGTCACCGTTATCTAACGTTTCGGTTTTCGTTGTTACTTTATCCGCTCCGTCAATGTAGTCGTAACCATCAGTCGAATCAATTTTGTTGCCATTTTCATCAACATTAATTGTTTCTGATTTGTCGATGTGTTTGACTTTATGCCACGTAATCGTGTTGGTATACGTCGTAATCGTATCTCCATTTGGTAAGGTTTCAACCGTTTTAATTTCACCTGATTCGTTCATCTTGTGGTAACCGTCGGTTGAATCGATTTTGTTACCATCTTCATCAACGTTGATGATTACATGTTTGTCGGTGTTTGCCACTTTATGCCAGGTAATGGTTGTAGTATAGGTCGTGATGGTATCCCCATTTGGTAAGGTTTCAACGGTTTTAACCACCTCAGACTCTTTAACCTTGTGGTAACCATCTGTCGAATCGATTTTGTTCCCATTTTCGTCTACATTAATTGTTACATGTTTGTCGGTGTTATGGGTTTTGTGCCATGTCACCGTTGTGGTGTAGGTTGTCACAGTGTCGCCATTTGGCAATGTTTTTACCGTTTTAACCGCGTCGGATTCTTTGACTTTCATGTAACCTTCTGTTGAATCAATTTTGTTACCTGCTTCATCAACATTCACGGTCACATGTTCTTCTTTATTGGCAATTTTATGCCACGTAATCGTGTTGGTATACGTCGTAATCGTATCTCCATTTGGTAAGGTTTCAATCGTTTTAACTTCGCCAGATTCTTTGATTTTGTGATAACCGTCGGTTGAGTCAATTTTATGACCGGCTTCATCCACATTAATCGTTACATGGACATCTTTATTGGCGATTTTGTGCCACGTCACAGTCACTGTATAAACGGTGATCGTGTCGCCATTCTTGTCTTTTTCATACGTGATGACTGGTTTTGATTCTTTGACTTTGCGGTAACCTTCGGTTGAATCGATCGCATGACCGTCTTCATCAACATTGACGACCACGTGTTTATCGTGATTATTGACTTTATGCCACGTAATTGTGTTGGTATACGTCGTAATCGTATCCCCATTTGACAAGGTTTCAACCGTTTTAATTTCACCTGATTCTTTGACTTTCATGTAGCCTTCGGTTGAATCGATCGCATGACCGGTTTCATCAATATTGATCACCACGTGTTTATCCGTGTTGGCAATTTTGTGCCATGTGATCGTGTTGGTGTAAGTGGTTACGGTATCCCCATTTGGCAAGGTTTCAATCGTTTTGACTTCACCAGACTCTTTGACCTTGTGATAGCCATCAGTGGAAGCGATGGTGTTGCCATTTTCGTCCCTATTGACCACCACGTGCGCTTCTTTATTAGCAATTTTATGCCACGTTACCGTTGTGGTATACGTCGTAATTGTATCTCCATTTGGCAAGGTTTCAATGGTTTTCACCGCGTCCGATGTTTTGATTTTGTGGTAACCTTCGGTTGAATTAATCGCATGACCTGCTTCATCAACATTGAGGGTTACGTGTTTGTCGGTGTTGGCAATTTTATGCCATGTTACGGTATTTGTATACGTCGTTACCGTGTCACCGTTTGGTAAGGTTTCAACCGTTTTGACTTCGTCAGACTCTTTGACCTTGTGGTAACCGTCGGTTGAATCGATTTTGTTACCATCTTCATCAACATTAATCGTTACATGAATGTCTTTATTGGTTGGAATGTGTGGCAAGTTGTGATGTGCTTCATTGGCATGGTCATCTGCCTTTTTGTTATGTGTTGTTGCGTCGTCGGCTTGTTTGTCGGCGTCTTTAGCGTGTTCGGTAGCATGATCCGCCTGTTGACTAGCGTCTTTGGCTTTTTGGTCAATGGTTTGAATTTGTTGATCCAATTGCGCCACTTGTTGATTCAAGGTTGTAATTTGTTGGTCTAATTTGGCAATATTTTGTTCAATTTTCGCCAAATCCGCTTGAATAGCACGAGCGGCCGCACTGGTTTTCGCGTCAACGGTTTTTGGTAAGCTATTCAAGGTTGAGGTTGCGTCATCGAAGGCTTGTTTCGCCACTGCGATTTTGGCTTGAACCTCGGTCAAGTGTTGTTGGGCACTGGCAAGTTCTGCATTTGCAGTAGCGAGTGCTGGTGTTGCTTGGGTTAATTCTTGGTTAGCAGCGTTTAACGCTTGGTCCGCCGCCGCTAATTCTGTATTAGCTTGCACCAATAAGGCTTCATCTTTTGCCAATTGCGCTTCAATTTCTGCCTTTTTCTCCGGTGTAATTGTCGCTTTTGCCAACTCGGCTTTTGCGGTATCGATAGTAGACTGGGTTGACGTCACTTTCATTTGAGCCGCCGTTTTTCCATTGGTTGCCGTTTGAACGTTGGTTTGTGCGGCGCCGACAGCGGTGTTTGCTTGATTGACATGTTGTTGCGCTGTAGCAACAAGGGCTTGCGCGTCAGCTAATTTAGCATTTTCAGCGTCATAGGCTTGTTTGGTTTGGTCCACGCGCACTTGTGCCGCACCGCGTTTAACGTTTAACTCATTTAAGGCTTGACGGTTTTGAACGTTCAATTCTTCGGTGAGTTTGCGTTCGGCTTCGGCTTTACGGGCTTGTTCGGCACGTTTTGCGGCTTCGGCTTCACGGGCTTTGCGTTGTGCTTCGTCTTTTTGACGTTGGGCGTCATCACGCGCCTTTTGATCGCTGGGATCAACCGTAGGATGAGAATCGTTACGAGGGTTAACAGGGGTCGTCTCTCCCTTCGCATTAGAATTTGGCGCAGGCGCAGGAGCGGGAGCAGGTGTTGGTTCCGCAGGAGCTGGTGCGTCATTGGTAGCCACTGGTACATTTGTTGGTGTCCCTTGTGCGGCTTGTTTTTCCACCTGAGGTGTTTTGTAATCAGGGTTACGTACTTTCAACGCTTGTCCCACTTTTAAGGCGTCACCGGGTTTCAATCCGTTGTCTTTTAACAACTGATCAACACTGATTCCAGCTTCACGGGCAATTAAGAAAATACTGTCTTTGTCAGATACCACGTGATTAAAAAATTCACGGTTGTGTGCTTTAGCGTCTTGACGTTGAGCTTCCAATTTCTTTTTCGCAGACGCGGTGTCACTAAAATTGTGACGCTTTTTCTCATGGTCTTTCAAAATATCATCGGTTGATTTGTTATGCGTAGAATCTTTGGTCTTTTCTTGTAAACGGTCATCAGGGTGTGCGGCACCTTTTTCAAGGTTGTTATTCAAGGCAACACCTGTGGCGACAGCACCGACAGCGATGGCACCAACAGCAGTTCCTTGGACAATACGTTTTGTAGTGATTTTCTTTGGTTTATTTGACATAATAGTCTTCCTTTCTGTGTGGGGGATTTTAGTCGTCAATGTGAACGGACAAGGCATACCCTTGTTTATTAAAGGCGATTTCGGTAACTTCATATACCATGCGTTTTAAGACATCAATCACATCATTTAATAAATCGGCACGAAGGGTTTGACCGATTTTATGATTATCATCAATGACCGCATTGTGGACGGTAATGAGCTGGTTGATTTCCATCGTAATGGCAAACGTTTCCGCTTTGATTTCAGCGGATAATACGACACCGACATCGGTTCGATTGTGCAACGGGGTGAGGGCTAAATTAGAGCAAATGTCCGAAGAAAACGGAACGGTTTGATCCAAGGTCGTTAAGGTCATTTGACTGACGCGTGGCTCTTGACGGTCCAAACGAATTGAGGGGCGTAAATCAGACGCACCAATTTCGCTGTACTCAATATCTTGTAATGCCATGAGAGTTCTCCTTTCTATCAGTATTGTCACTGCTTATTATAACATAGGTATTTGGTAGATTTGTCGTAAAAAAAAAACACCGACACGGGTGTGTCAGTGTTTTATGAAAATTACTTACATGTGCCAGATTCGTTTGAAACGAATCCCCGCATGAATAATAAATACCGCGGTCATGATTGCAGCGGTGGTCACCACGACGAGATTGGTATTATTTTGATACAATGTAACGGCTGAACTTTGCCCTTGAACGGTTTGGGCAAGCATGTTTTGGGTAATGACATTGGAAATATAATTGGGTAAAGGAACGGTAATGATGACCCCGATCACCCAGAGAATGAGCCGTGGGAATCGGTGGTTCCAAATGAACCGTCTAAGTCTACAAAGAAATAGGACCAAGGGGTTCGTTTGGAACCATAACCATCGTGTTTTAGTTGGTTCAGTCTTTGATTGCTTTGGTTCTTTATTAAGAATTCGTTTTTTCTGTGCCATAATAAACTCCTTTTAATTAATGTGATGTGTATAGGGAAACCATAACGATAAATGAGGTTAAATTATACAAGGCGTGCAACCCCCAAGATAAAAAGAGGTTTTTGTGACGAACGTAAATCCATGTAAACATGAGTCCGCCCCAAAGGTACGGGACAAATAAGTTTAACCAGGCGATTGGGTCTGCACCAATGGTGCTACTACCGGTCATGTGTAACAAGGCAAAGCAGAGGACACCGGTGAGACTACTGAGCCACAAACGGCGTGGTGTTTTGAAACTAATCCATGCCCAACGGAAACAAAGTTCTTCCATTAAGGGGGCTAAAATCACGATTAAAACCGCGGTTCGCCATAAAAAACTTGGGCTGATACGGATTAAGTGATTCAGCGCTGACTGATTGGCAGACACACCCATGTGTCCATTGGTAAGTCGCATGAGGGCGAGGTTTAACACAAACGACCCGAGTAATAATATCAGGTAATACCCACAAATCGTTTTGACCCAGTTGTTGAGTAGGGTACGCACCGCTTGTTGGTTTAAAGGAAGCTGCGCACGTTGTTGTTGAAACAGGGGTTTTAAAAGCCATGCGACCAATAGACCTAAGATGAGGACGCCTAACAAAAGGGGTACGCCATGACGAATCACTAGTGCCACAATGTTCCATCGACCTGGTAAGCGCCAGGTGGGCAAAAAGAGTGGGTCAAACAACACAATTTGTAACACGAGGTACACGGCAAACAACCCAAGGACATGCAAGGGACGACACGTCGCCAATTTACGGGCGACGTGATCGAGTCGGTGCATAAGTAAGGGGTAACGGTCAAATAACTTTTCTAAAAACGCATTGATTTTAGGCGTTAACTTCATGCAAATCCTCCTTTATTTTATATTTGCTTTAATGGTGTCGCTGAGTGCTTCGGGATAAATGTAATGCCAACCAATCACACGTTTACCAAAGAGTTGCATTTGGTCACTGATTGCCCCTTTAATCGATTCTGGGATAGCGGTATTGGCTTCAAAACCATTCCAATCAAAATTGATTCGGGTGTAATCTTTGACTTGTTTACGTGGATTGCGATTGCCGGTTGTTGCCGACGCGTCTTCACAAATCTCGTAGACCAAATCGTTGGTTTGACACAAGGTATTAAACCGACTCATGACCGAATCGAGTTTGTTAATGTAGCGTTTGGCTAAATCGTCGGGGTGATTTCGTGAATAAAAATCGGCATACATTTCGTAAATCAAGAACTTGTGAATCAAGGTTGGACGTGTCGGGTCAGCGCATAGATAGGGTACAAACTCTTCATCAAACCATTCATCAATGGTTGAGCCTGACCGAGCAAACTCACGGCGCCATTCGATTGAGAATTTAGGAAAGAGCGCCAGGTCGGTCTTATTGGACAAATTGATTTTCAAATCGTCGATTCTATCGTTGGGAACGACCCGACGGTAGGCTTCGAGCATTGCCCAGACTAACCATTGTAAGGTCCGTTCATCTTGTAAACATTCTAAAATACTAGAGGAGTAGGCTTGAGCACGGAGTTTCCCGGCTTTATCCATGGTTGGTAATTTGTAAGCAAGCGTTCGACCAGCAGGTCCGGTGTAAATCTCTTTGGCTTGCAAGAATTGCGTGCCATCAATAAAGACTTGTGGTGGGTTGGATAAGACCAAATCGCCTTTGTTTTTAACTTGTAAACGTACTTGGTTATCGGCGAGTCCGTCATAAATTACGGTACCATTTTCATCATCGAGTGGGTCAATGCCTTCGTTACACTCTTTGATCCAAATCACCGACGTGTTTGCTGGGTACGAGGTGAAGGGGAATTGTCCATTCAAAGCTGAAAACGAAATAGTCACGGTACGATAATCGTATAAGGCATTGAAAATTTCACTCAAGGTGGTTTTTCCCCAACGAGATTCTCCTTGAATATCAAAGTGGACACCGAAATTATGCCCACCAAACAAGCCAAGGGCTAACCCAAACAAGAAGTAGGTTACCCGACTAATACTGGTGTCGGTGTCGCGGTAGTCATTGTTTCCATACGCATAAATAAAGTCCTTGGGATTCCATGGTCCATTATCGATTTGACGGCGCCCTTCAAACACGGGTACAGCTGGATTGTCCACCCAGTCGATACTTAAGACCGAGCGTTCGGTGAAATTCATACCCCGAATCATCGGGTCACTTAACGGAATCAAGCGCATACTTGAGACATCTAATACACCGTTTTTAAAGACAATGTAGCGACTGCCAGTGTACGGTACAATAATTCGCCCCGCATTTCGCGCTTTCGCGGCAAAGGTCGCTAAAAAGTTCTCGAATTGCGGACGTGACGTATACGGTCTAATCGCGGTAAGTAATGCGTACATGATGTCACGGTCTTGGGTCCAAATGCCGGTAGCGGCATTGTAGATCACCAGATTTTCAATGTCGGAACCGTGTTGTTTTAATAGATACGGTGGATAATTGATTTCAATGAAATCACCCGCTTCGGCTAAGGTGTACTCCGGGTCTTCGTCGACCCCATCGGGTAACGACGCCTTCAATTGTTGGCTGATGTTTGTGGCGTTGGACGCCAAGGCATACAAATGAATGTAATTACCAAGAGGTGGCGCTTGTTCCCGTAATTCAGGGTGTGCGGTTAATTTCGCAAATCGAGCTTGATACAACGTATGGTAGTTACCAACGGGTTCGTTGGTGACATTCGCAAACTTTTGGAGTGCCCCGTAAACAAATGAGGTCGTTGTCATGCCACTAATGGTACTGGTACACATGGCGTCAATCAGTTGTTCGAAGGCTTGCGGGTCTGATAAAATCGGTTGAGCATTGGGTTCTTTTAAGAATAAATCGGTTGCGGCGAGTAATCGCGTATCATCAGGTGAGAGTTTCACGGACTTGTTGTTTAACAAGGTACTGATGGCAAGCGGCGCCGACGTGTTATTAAAAGACAACACGTCGGCTGGGTCGATTGGGTCCATGGCAATCGGTTTGTTGATTTTAAGACTGTCAGGACTTAAGGCAACGTTGGCTTGTTCGGAAATACTGCGACATTGTGTCAAGTATTCCGACTTATTTAATAACACATCGGTATAGATGAACAACCGCAAGGTATAGCGTTTTGCCGTGGGTACTAAATACAACAAATGTTGTGGGTTGTGCAAATCTGCACTCAATAGCGAACGTAGACTATCTCGATTCAGGGGACTATCGTCACAGGCGACGAAAATAAATTGTCGTTTAGGATTTCCTTGAGGGTAATCGTCCATATGTTTAATATTCGGGTCAAGTGCATTAGCTAACAACAAGTATGCCCGATCGGTTCGGGTGTTTACAAAATCGATCACATTGGGTTCGTGACTTGTTAAAATGGAAGGCTTTCCCATTTGTACATAATACATAAACGTGCCTCCTTTCTTATGATTTCACTTTTATTGGTTTACCACTGTCATCAAAGGTTGGGTTTTGCCACAAGCGTAAGCGTTTCACAGCAAAATCCGTGTAGGCGTCTAAATCAAGGTGTTGCCAAACATAATGTTTGAAATAAAATGACATGTCTTCATTTACTCGATTGATTCGCCACTGTGGGTCAAAAGATGTCACGGTGCCGGGTTTTGCAATTTCGAGTGCGTCAGGAGCGATGAGTCCTAAATCGTAAGCGACATTGGTTAAACGTTCGATGTCGTCTGATAGGGTTTTTGTCGGTTTGGAAATGTTTAATGACAACAATTCAGACCCCGTTTTTGTCAACACGATTCGATTAACTTTTTGAATACGACGATAATAGTTGTCTTGTTTTAACACGTATTTACTTTTACCTGCGGGTTGAATCGCCCATGTAAAACTTAACATCTGAGCAAAGGTGTCAGCGTTTAATTCCGTAGCCGCGAGCAACTGGTGGTACTGTTGTTCTATAAAGGCGTAAATGGTGTCACGGTCGATGTCGTGGGTGTCAGGGACATTTTCATGGGTTTTGAAGTAGTGAACAATGGCTTGGTCAATAATTGACGGTTGCGACATTTTCTTCTTCACAGACGCTCCACCAAAGTTTCCAATGGTACCGCCAGCTGCTCGTCCCGCGGCAGTTTCTGAACTTTGTTCGAAGCGGTTGTTGGAATCTTTGCTGACAAAGTGGTACACAATTTCAGGGGTTGCTGAAATCCCATAATACTCACGCCAGTTTTTCACGAGATCACTGGCAACCTCAAAATCAATTTTGTCTAAAAAGACCCCGTCGGTATTGGTTGAGGTAGATTCTCCACCATTTTTCGCCACGTCAAAAACCAAATCGGTTAAAATCAATTGACCAATGATTCGCATGGCATTGATTTTGTTAGGGACTTGAATGTTGTTACGTCCTTTAGTGCGACCCGCTTGACCCGTTGCCGCATTAATCAAGAGTTTGTTCAGCAATTGAATGAACTCTGCCAAACGGTGTTCTTCGGTCCAGAGTTCCTCAGGAACACTGTGAGCAAAGGCTTTTTTCTCTAAACGTTCATCACGCAATGTTTTATACAAGTCGTCCCAGTCGTCAGATTCGGTGTTCCAAACGGCAAAAATATGCAACAAGATACACAAGGTTGGATATAGTGAATCCACGTCGGCGTGAACGGTGTTTAAACAGTCCACGATTTTGTTATATTCTTTAATATCCAAAGGTGTGCGTTTGCGACGATAGTGGTTCGTATAGACGCCTGCGGCTTCGTTACGTTTCGTGGTTTTAAAGACGATAAACATATTCAAAACATCTTTAAGTGACATCTCAGGTGTCTTATGACGCTTGACATACGCATTGTTTTCTAAGGCATTGATGATGTCTTGCGGAAGGGTCTCTTGGGTCAACTCTTGACTAAGCTGTTGACAATCAGGACTGTAGGCACTTAACAACTCAATCATGTGATTGTATGAGGTTACTTCGGTTAACATGTCACGGTATTGTTTTAAAAAGGCAACCACGCCATGCACGCCACCATTACTGTAACTAATGACCATGTCGGAATTGGGCACTTCATAGACTACCCACGCTCGATTTTTGATTTCACCTTTAACGGTTTTATAGACGTAACGAAAGTCGTCATTTGGGGGTTCCGGATAGTCAGCTTTGAGTTTTTCAATGGCGTCTATCGGACTTTTCGCCCCACGAAAATAACTGTATAAGAGATAGGCACTTTTAGAATAGTAATCGGGGTGTTTCACTTTCATGTATTCTAAAACGTCTTCTTGCAACTCTTTCATGTGCACGCGAAAACGTGGAACACCTGGTGTCACTGATTCAAAACCGGGTGTTGCTTGAACCATCGCGGTCAATTGTTGGTCGATTTGTTGAATCTCGGCAACACTGGCGTGCGGTGGATAATACTGAGGTAATTGCTGTTTGAGCCGCTCAAATTGTGGGGACTGCGTCGGAAAGAACAAGGAAATTGTCTCATCATCAACCAATGATTGATGAGGGGCAATGGTGTATTCAATGAATTTTGCCGACGTTGAATTCGGGGTCAGACGTCCTTTGTAACGGTCACTAAACCGTTCCAACATTCCCGTACGGGTGGCTAATACATTTTGATAATCCTCGTTATTAAAGACCAGTTGGGTAACGATAACGTCGATTACGTTATAGACCATTAATGTCACAAACTGACGGTCATCCAAACAGAAGTTCGGGTTGGATAAATCTACATCGTCAGGTTCTTCAATACGAAAACCTAATTGCGCGGCAATTCGTTTCAGTGAGGGTACCCCTGAGGCACCCTCATCGTCGGATTCATTCATGGCAAACACGTCTAAATAGTGACCACTGTATGACAGTTTATTATACAATGGGACCAGTTTGGACTCGGGGGTATTGCTGTTAATGAAATTCAATACCCGATAAATGCTCAAACGGTATTGGTCGAGTAAGTTGGCTTTTTTGGCTAACTCATAATAGGTTCGATTACGTTTAATCGTGTCATTAAATGAAATGATTAAATCTGAAATGGAACGCAAGGTACTTGCTGGCGGCAAGATTTTGTACCGTTCGATGTAGTCTAAGATATAAGCAATCAACCCTTGGTCATACCCGATGTTATTAAACCCCACACGGTTGTGGGTTGGGTCGTCAAAGGTTTGAATAAACTCTTCAATGGTAATCGGAGCAATATCCACTGTGGGGTAGTGTCCGATATGGTACATGATGGCAACTTCGGCGTGCCGTTTTAATAAGACACGGATTTTATGAATCATGGCTTCGGTGACAGATAATGATTGGTCCGTAAGGTAACGAATACACACCGTGTTGGTTTCAGGATAATATAACACGTAGGAATATACGTTCTTTACGGACTCAAAGTCAAAGGTGAGATCACTTTTGACACAGATGGCTTGTGGATTTGACAAGACTATTCCTCCTTTTCATCATGGGGTTCAATCAGTGGCATTAAGAATCGACTTGGTTGATTGCTAGAAATGCGTCCATACATTAAGCGTTGGTTAGCACTGGTAATCACCAAATGTGATTTGGCACGAGTAATACCCACGTACATCAAGCGACGTTCTTCGTTTAAGGTGCTTTGGTTACCAAAGGAGCGGTGGCTGGGTAAAATCGATTCTTCGGCGCCAATGATGTAGACGTCTGAAAATTCGAGTCCCTTGGCAGTATGAATGGTTAACAGAGACACTCGGTCTTTTGAATCATTTGTATCATTGATTTGAGCGTTTAAAGAAATATCCGTTAGAAAACGGGTCACACGGTCACGCAAGTTCCACATTTTAAGGTCTTCTTCGGAAAATTGTTGGTCAAAGAGGCTCAATTCACCGAGCAATTGACGTACGTTGTCACTACGACATTCGTCTTCAACGGCTTCGTTTTCCATGAGGTAACCTAAGTAGCCGGAACGTTCCAAGAGCGTGCTAACCACCTGTTCTAAGGGTTGATCGTCCATCGTTGTTAGAACCTCTTGAAAGAGGTGAATGAACTCCATAATGGCTTGTTGACGGGCGTCTAAAATATTGATGTTCGATACAAGGTTCATGGCTTGTAAGAGATTCAATTGATGGTCTTGACCATATTGACGAATGGTCGCAATCGTTCGTCCGCCAATCCCTCGATTAGGAACGCTGATGGCGCGAATGAGGGCTAATTCATTATAAGGGTTGCTCAATAAGGTCATGTACGCTAGGACGTCTTTGATTTCACGACGTTCGTAAAAACTAACACCACGTGGTAATTCGTAAGGAATATTGGCATTAACCAAGGCACTCTCAATGGTGCGGGAGAGCGCAGAAATTCGATAGAGGACTGCCATTTCAGAATAAGGAACACCTTGTTCATGACGTTCAATGATTTTATTTACCGTTTCAATCGCCTCGATTTTATCATTTGGGTAACGAATGATTTCGCACTGACTATCTAACTCTTTTGCCGCTAATAATGGTTTATGGTCGTTCAAATCGGCATAATTGTGACTGATTACCGTGTTTGCCCAGTCTAAAATCGGTTGGGCACTGCGGTAGTTTGTTTTTAAGGAAATCACACGAGCATTTTTATAAACACTTGAAAAACTTTTAATCAATCCCACGTTGGCGCCACGCCACCCGTAAATACTTTGGTCAGGGTCACCGACCACACAAATGTTTTTGTATTTGTTGGCAAGTTTACGAATGAAATATTCTTGGACATCATTGATGTCTTGGTATTCATCGACCATGATGTATTGATATTGTTCTTGAATTTCATCTAAAACATCTGGGCAATTGGTTAATAAAATATTAGCTTCTACCAATAAATCATCAAAGTCAAAGCAGTTGTTACGAGCGATATATTTTTGGTATTCAGTAAACAAGACCGCCACATAACGAGCGTCATCGTCACGACTGTATTGGGCAGAAGTTGGGTAGGTACTTGCAGAAATCCCGTGATTTTTTGCCCGACTGATCGCGGCAGCAATGTTGCGCTTATTTAAGGACCGCAAGGTTGCTGTAATCGTTTGAAAACTGATTTGAATATTTTTGAGTCGGTGTTTTAATTCGTCAATAGCAGCTACAGGTAGTTCTCCACGTTGATAGGCGTCAATGGTTTGATTGAGTTGCGCATTTAATCGTTGGTGCTCAGCGTTATAATTGGATTGATGATAATCCACCCAGTCATTAATTAAATGGGTAAGAATTTGTTCCACATCACTTGGGGTTAAAATATTAAAATTACGGTGACGACCGAGACGGTCTGAATATTTTCGTAGCAATTGACAACATAAACTGTGAATCGTTGACGCGTGAACATTGGACGCCTGATCACTCAAACGTTCTTTAAGTTCGTCGGCGGCTTTATTGGTAAACGTGATGGCTAAAATATGTTCTGGTTTTACACCTTGTTCGATTAGATGATTGATTCGTTGGATCACGGTACTGGTTTTGCCAGAACCCGCACCCGCAATGATTACTACAGGTCCTTCGGTGCAATCAACGGCTTGTTGTTGTTGTTCATTTAATTTTGTCATAAAGTAAAACCTCCTAGTTTTAATTAGTTTCTGTCAATTAGTTTCGATTTTCATATAAAAACAAGCCTATCTCAACGAATAGGCTTGTGACGTTTGAGGTATTCCTCATACTTCGTTTGAAGCATTTGTTGATACTCATCTAACAAAGCCAATAAATTATCGGTGGTGAGTTTCACGAGTTCCCCTTGTTTGGTAAAGGTCAAGAGTCCGTCAACGTACAATCCACGAACGCTCGTTCGTTCCTTAAAGTAACGGGTGGCGTCTTCAATGAGCCGTTTGTAGCTATGTGCTCGATTGAGTAATTTTTGATTACGGGGTTGTTCTTTTAGTAAAATCATAACCGCACTATAAGCACTTGACAATTGGGGCACGTAGTCTTCAAATTCTTTAAAGACATAGATGTTGCGTGGATAGGGCACCAATTCTAACGCGTCTTTGTACGCATATTTTAAAACGGTTAATACATCGGGCTCTTTTAAGGAACGTGCTTCACGAATCGCCGTGTTGATAATGTTACGAGCTTCTAACAGTTGTTCATCTTGTTTTTCGATGGTGGCTTTTTGGGTAACCTCAGACATGATACCAATCCTTTCGTTAAATAAATGGAGGCAAAACGAGTTCGCTTGGTGGGTGAATCGCCGCCTGATAATTCACCGTCACAAAACACTGCGCAGATACGCTTCGAACCGTTGACGATTGATCAATGATTAAACGTCTAATTCGGCTTCGTTTTGCCGCTCTTCTTTTTTTGTTTGATCGGTATAGGCTTGGCTTAACCCTTCGGCATAGTCACTAATTACCTCACGAACATGGTCAAGGTCACTATCGACCACCTCGGGTACATCATGTTCGCCTTTGTAATTTACAAGAACATAATTTCGATTTTGGTCGTTGTATGACGCTAGTTTTTTCGTCATATCGGCAATGACATCGCGACGTGTGGGGTCTTCTAGTAATAATTCATTGTATTGAATTGCCACTTTGGCAATGTCACGTGGGTGCATGTTGGCTGATTTTAACTTTGGATCTTGACTACGAAAATAATCCATATTTGTTAAAATAGCGTTACGATACGTTCGTAATAAGCCATCAGCGTTGACCGTTTGGTCGTTCGGCTTGATGGAATTACGTAAATCTCGAATGGTGTGAATGGTTTTTGAACTATCTAATGTCAACATAACTGAGTCGTCCTTTCCAATAATTTTTGTTACTGTTTTATTATAGCATAGGATTGTGTGGTTCTTGAAAACCCACAATGCTATTCTTTAATGTTCAATAAGGTTGAAAAGGCACTATTCATGGTCTCTAGTAAGAGTTTCATGTTATTGGCTTCCAGTTGTTGATTGGCAATAATTTGGTTCAACCGTTCGATAACTAAATTGTCGTCGGCATGACCCTCAATCAAATGAGCGAGCCCGATCGTGATACAGGCTTCTACAAACACTGATTGACTAGGGTAGCGCTGGCGTTTTGCTTCGTAACGCACTTGTTCCACCAAATCTTCGGTCAATTTCACCGTAAAATTCTTCTTAATCATTGGTTTTTCCTCGCTTATCTGCTAATTCTTGACGGTATTTTTCAGACGCTTCCTGATAGACCGTCTTTAAGTCGTCTTCAACGATTGCGGTTAACTCTTCATCAGATAATTGGTGATCAGACGGTGTTTTATACAACCGAGTATCTCGAGCGACCAATAAGGCTTGAATGAGATTTCGAACCGAACGGGCATTCCCATGGTCACGATTGTAAAAGTTTAACAAACGAGAGAAGGTTTGACTGCGAAACAGCTCGTCACTCAAGGTCGCCCCTTGAGCTTTTAAAATGAATTGCGCAATTTGTTCGAGTTCGCTTACGGTATAATCCGGAAATTCAATCCATGTCGGAATCCGTGACCGTAGTCCAGGATTGGCTTCATCAAGGAAATGGTGCATTTCTTTGGTATAGCCGGCAAAAATGAACAAGTTGTCGTCACGACCGTTTTCCATGGCAACCATGAGTGCATTGACGGCGTCTTTGGCGTACGGGTTTTTCGGGTCGTCCAAGCTATAGGCTTCGTCGATAAACAAAATTCCACCAGAAGCCGCTTCAATGGCTTGGTTGGTAAACAGGTCACTTTCTCCGACGTGGGTTCCGATTAAGGGCATGGATTTCTTGGCGTCGCTACCACCACCATTAGGTGAACTGTTTGACGCCACAATCATTTTGTTTTCACGAATCACACCTTTTTCAAAGAGGATTTGTGCAACAATATTGGCAACGGTGGTTTTCCCCGTTCCGGGAGGTCCAGCGAAAACCATGTGGTTACTAAAACCTTCGGCAACCGTTAAATTGCGTTCCCGACGAATCACATTCATGGACGCGACATAAATCATTTTAGCAAGGTGTTGTTTCACGTCGCCAAGTCCAATCAAGTTTTTCAGTTTGGTCTCACCTGAACCCGATTTGGCATTGCTGGTACTGGTTGACGTACGTTGGTCATTTTTTGGCGATGGTTTTTCCTCGTCTTTTTGATCAGCGGACGTGTCTTTAGATTCGGTGTCAAAACTAACACCGTTAGCATGGGCACTTGGTGAGAAGTGGCGGTCAGTGTCGGTCGTGTCTACGTGGTCGACGTGTTGGTACTCGTCTTCGTGTGCACTAATCGATAAATTATCTAAAACCAATTGACACTTGTCTTGCACTACTAATTCCACTACATCGGCACTATTTTCGTAGGTGACGGTGGTATCTTCGATTACGATACGCACTTTGTTAAGCACTTTACGACAGTCTTTAAATACCAAGTGGGCGTTTTTACACAAGAGTGTTGTAGCGATTTTGTTTTGACGGGTCACTGTAATATCATGAATAATCAAACCGGCTACCCGATAGTCCCCATCGAATTCGGGTTCACGATCATCAGGTAAGGAAATCACGGTTAAATTGTGGTTACGGTCATTGATGACCAGTGACTGAATGTCCCAAAACCCATCTAAACTGAGACAGCCTTCGACCACCAGTTTAGGTAACGTGGCGCAATCACCGACGGTCATGAATTCTAAATTAGCAACACGTAAAGCACCTGCTCGAGTTGCCGTCAACTGATTGAAACTCAAAATAGCGTCAGTTTGTACACTGTAACTAATTTCGTTGTCGTCAATCAATTCGAGTTCGTTGGCGTAAATAGCGCACCCTTTGAGACAACTTTTACGCATGGTAAGTTTGGTTATCGCCGCATTTGTCACAGCATTATTGCTAGACATGGTTGTAATGGCAACCGTTGGCGGTGCAAGGGCGACACTCGTGTTTTCTTGGGTTTGGTTGGCTTGAATGGTTGCTTCATCAAACAACAGGTTACCTGTGAAGGTAGCATTTAAATAAATGGCGGCACTTTGCGCATTTAATGAACTAAGGGTTCCTTTCACTAACGAGAAATCAATGTCACCTTTTAATAAAAAACTACCTGTGACCGACCCGTGAATTTCTAATGAACGCTGTGGTGAAATCATTCGAGGCAGATCGATTCGTGTTTGACCGTCAATGACTAAGGTGTCACCACGGGTTTCAATTAATGCAATGAGATCGTCGATGGTCTTTATGGAACTGGTTAACCTCCGAGGATCTAATTTTCCGTAATAACTTATTTTCATGTTTATACACGTCCTTTCTTATTGAGATGAGGTTTCGACATGTTGACGCAATGTCCCAAAGGTCTCACTGGCATGTAGGGGGACAAAATAACCATCTGAGCGTAAATAACGATTGACGTACTCCCACGCGACACGTTCGGAAATATGACGCAAATTACCAAGGGCATGTGGGTCATTTGGATACTTTTCTAAATATGGTAGCAGAATTGCCTCGTCATAATTGGCTTCCAAACACAAAATATCAAATAGATGATCGGAATCGGGTGTCGGTAAACCGTCCACCTGACGAGTCGAGTCTGCTTGAAAATGGTCTAAATCAGACGCATATAATACATGATGGGAATCGTAATACAATTCAACCGCCACGTTTGTAATCGGTCCATGTGACGTAATGTGAGGAATATAGGTAATCACTTTTCCGGTCAACAAGGTTAAGCGTTGTGGTTGTGCCAAGAGAAACCGATGACGAAACATGGCTAATTTTTGATGGTTGATTCGGTCAAAGGTTGGGTCGTTGATGGTATGCGCCATCGCTTTTGAGATCAGCACCTTAATGTGTGGGTAAACGGCTAAAATACGCAATAACGTCGCGCCATTTAAGTGGTCGCTGTGTTCATGCGTTAACATGATATAATCTACTTTTGTAAAAAAGTTCGGATCAAATGCAACATATTTTTTATAAGGAAAACCCAAATCAACAAGGGTTCTAGCGTCAGCAAAATACGCCGAATTACCTAAATGACTTGAACCAAACAAATGAATGTTGGGACCGTGATCATCAGGAATGGGCGTACCAAAACGTGAATATAATAAATTAGACATACAAATTAAGACCTCCTGTTTATGAAATTTGTTATAACATTTTGACTAATTAAACCTCACGAGAAACCGTGCTATAATTATAACACGGAATTTAATGAAGGAAGGTTAGTCACAATATGCGCAGCCTAGTCAAACAACTTTTAACGAATTATATTTTCAACGGGTGCCTCGTTGTGGCACTGTGTGTTGTTGGATTTTTTCAATACCAAGTCATCACAAAAACACCAGTGAAGGTGTATGGTGAATCGATGTCGCCCACACTCACCAATCATGAAATCGTGTTTACCAAGAAACAGACCCCACACCGATTTGATATTGTTACCTTTAAAGCGCCTGACGGAACCGTTTACATTAAACGTGTCATTGGTATGCCCGGGGATAAAATCGAGTTTTATGACAATGATTTGTATGTTAATAACGTTCTTACGCCTGAACCGTATTTGGGAGAAGACCAACGAACCAAAAACTTCACCTCAGATTTTAAACTGAGCCAAGAAGGACTCGCTGTTGTTCCAAAAGATCACTATTTTGTGATGGGGGACAATCGTAAAAATTCAAAAGATAGTCGGGTGATTGGTGTCGTTGCAAAAACAGACATTCACGGTGTCCTTAAAGACACGTTTTAAAAAACCCGCAAAAAAAAAGTTCCCCCTGAAAATGGTGGAACTTTTTTTCTAATTAGCGGAGTGGGGGATAAAGCGCTGTAATGGTTTGAATGACCACGAAGAATTTTGCAAGGTCGTTATTAATGAATTGACTAAAGTCACTACTTGGTTGATCCAGTTGATGACTTAATTCAAAAATCAGATTCCCAGCAACGGTTTGGTCTTTTGCTACAGAATTGAATCTCAATGAATTCACGGAAACAAATTGTTGTAACCACGCCCGGCAGTTGTCTTGCATGGCGGCTTTCTCAGCAGCAGCTTGGCGTTGTTGTTCCAAGAAATGTTGCATACGTTGCTCGGCTTTACGAGCTCCTTGAGCTTGTTGAGTGACGTTCCACTCATTGGTTTTTGAATTGGTGTCAAGAGCGTCGTGTTGGGCTTGCAATCGCTGATTTTCCAATACAAGTTTCTGCAAGGCTTCTTGACGTGCGCGTTCGTCTTGTTCTCGTTTAAGATCGTCTGCAATCTTTTGACGAGCGGTCGCAACTGCCTGATAATAGGTATCATTGGTTGGATTGTTTTCAAAGGCTTCAACGATTGCAATAATATACCGAGAGTTAAAGGTTGGGTCATTGTCTAGTGCAATTAAATCGGTAATGCGCTCGTTGAGCTGAAACAGTTCATCATTTACGATGGCTCGCTTTTTATCGGTCAACTTGTCACTTTTGGCACCACTGGCTAATTCTGGGTGACGTAAACGGAAGTTATCAAAATCAGCTAAGCGCGGTAGATATTCGATAATACGTGGGTACATTGATAAAGCGACATTAAATACCTCGCGAATTTCTTCCCAGCGTTGATTGGTCCGACGGGCGTATAAATCTTTTTTCAATTGTTTGGCTTTGGTATCGATTGCAGTCAATTCGTTTAAACCGGCTTGATTGAGACGTGTCGTTAATTGAGCGACAATATAGTCTGAATAATTAGTCAAAAACTTTTTTAGTTGGCTGGTACTTTCTTCAACATAGCGTTTGGTTGCTTGAGCGTCTTCGATTTGTTTAATTACACCATCTAATTCATCATCAGATAACGACGCAATATCCATGGTCAACACGTCTTTTGATTTATTAACCTTTGCGGTTACTTGGTTTAAGGCATTTTCAAATTCACTTGACGTGGTGACTTTTGGCAAATGGGTTTGCTCATCAGCAATCAAATTAATCCCACGTGTCCGTAATTCTGACAATTTATCAATCGGGGTTATATTTTTAGTTTCAGTCATTATTAAAATCCTTTCTATTCGGGAGTGGTTTCGGAACCAATCGATTCGTAAGCACGTTTTGCTACATACATTAACCACGGTAAGCCATCACGTAAACTAGAATGATGTTTTTGACGAAAAGGAATCGTATCTTCTAACAGATGCGCTGTTGTCAAAATGATGTCTTCGGGTGTAATAGCTTGAGGGTCCGTTTTAAGTGTATACGCGTCAAATGGTTTTGGGTGACTCAATCGCCATTTCAACGAACCGATAACTTTTAAACTCAGTGTGAATTCATAGACACTGTGGTCATCATTGAAATCCGCAGGTGTTAACGTCTTTAAATCCTCTAAGACGTTTTGACTGACAAATCGACGAAGAATGTCTTCATAGTCAGACGTTTTTTGACGCATTTGGACGGCATGATATTCCACGCGACGAACCTTGGTGGCATGGGTTTCGATTAAGTCATAAATGGCGTCAGGGGCGTCGTCTTGTAACGCTAGTGGAGACGTTTCAATTAAGCGATTGGTTAAGGTGATCCAATGGTCATTGAAGATAATCTCATATTCGATCGCGGTTTGTGGGTCACCTAAGTCTTTGTGTTTTACTACCGTTTTATTAGCAAGTAAGTAACGAGCGTCACTACTTAAACGACGGGCGTTTAATTTATAGAGCATATGAAGTCCATTGTGCATGGAGTATTCACAATAGTGAGCGGGTAGTTTTTTGAATTTCTCAATGATAGCAGACGCTGTCGTGGGTTCTAGGTCAATTGCTACAATAAGATTGTCACTGGCATGCACCCGATACGCACGATTGGTTTGTGCAAAGGACGGGCATTGGTCGATGTCGTATAAGGTGGACAAGCAGTCACGATATTGGTCTTTGTATAAGACAATATCTTGAGGGTTCCGTGAGTGTAAATAATTCCCCACAAATAAAGGTGCTTTCCCAGAAGCACCTTTACGTTTGGTTTCAATTTGACCACTGATTCCCCAAGCCGGATCATCTAATAGTGACACTAACAATTCATTCGTGCGGGTAATCATTAATGACCTACTGTCAGCATGGCTTTAACCATACCAATGAACAATTGAGGATCATTGGCGACCGTCATTTCCCACGATTGAACTGGTCGATTTACGCTGTTGACTAAATGGACAATAGCAAGGGCAACATTGTTACCACACTGCGCAACGAGTTGTTGGGCAAATGCTAATTGATATTGATCTAAATAATTAGTTCCAGTACAGGCTTCTAATTGTGCAGTCGTTGTTTGTAACTGACCCGTCAAGGTTGCAACTTGTTGTTTTAACAAGTTATTCGCAGCCGTTAACGCGTCACATTCCACTTGCAATGACGAAGGTGCTTCATTACATATGGGTTGATCTAAGAACGAAGCGGTATCTGATTGCCCTGTAACGGTTTCAAAAGGTGTTGTGCGACTATTCGGTAGTTTGTAATAGTCATCAGATAAAACGGGTTCTTCGTCTTCGCCATAATTCCCAAAGGCTTGACCGGTTTGATCCCATGGGTCAAAGGTTCCTTTTGGATTCGGTTGCCCACCGTGAACCTCGGCAACCGTTTTGACTGGTACTGGTTTACCAAAGGTGTCCATGGTTGGTTCTTGATTTGACATCGTTGATTCCTCCTGAATTGGTTGTTCTGTAATCGTAGCGCTATTTACGACATCAGAAGCACTATCGCTATCCATAGCACTATCGCTATCCATAGCACTATCGATTGTTTCGGGTTTGACCTCAGTAACCATAGCGCTACTGGTAGCTGTTTCGGTTGTGGGTGTGTTCCCAATCGTATCCCTCGATTTTTCAACGGTTTTCAATTTGTATGACCACTCACGTAATGCCTCATATTCAGCGTCGTTAACATCCGTTAAGACGTCGTCTAACACGAGCACCATACGTTTGTTCTTGGTATCTAAATTGGTAGGTGTGAATGAATCAATTACGTCATAGTTCTCGCGTTCACCTAAATCATAGTCATTACGTTTATTAAACGCTGCAATTCGAGCCTTGGTCATAACAGCTTTTGCATTGGCAGGAACAAGGACAAAAGGTTGTGTCCACAATTCAGGGTAAAGTACCAACCATTCCATTAAGACATCATAAGAAATAACGGCACGGTCTTCGAAAATTAACATGCGACCGTCTTTGACTTTAAGCCCTTTAACAAACACTTCTGAGGTTTTATTCAGTTCAACAAGCTCTAACCATGGGTATTCGCAAAAACGACGTTGATCCTTTGTTCGTGCTAAAAAGACAACGCTGTTTGGGTCAAAACCATTCGTGGTTTTAGGCGTTTCTACAGGTGGTGTTGTCGTTACAGTGGATTCGACTGAGTCTTTACGCTCACCATCCTCAGATAATCCATCAGGATTCAATAAAAAGTTGAATAAAATGTCATCATCTAAATCAGAAGTGTGTTCAAATTTTGACCATGATAATGCAATCACTAAATAATTGGTTTTATCAGCAACGCCATTTACACATTTGTAGGCTTGTTTAACCATGAAATCGTCGAGGTCAGCCTCGACTAAGTGGTGTTGTTTAAAATAATCTAAAAATGTCGTAATCATACAATGACGATAAGAATCGGTTAGTTTGTCCAGTGAAGCGACCTTGTCATCAACAATCTCCAACGTCACTTCAATTTCATGAGTTTTTGCGCGGTGAACGCACTCAAAAACATTACTTATAATTGTCATTTAAAAATCTCCTTTTCATCTACAAATTGTAGTTAATTATCGTGAACAGCTTGGTCACTTATGACCAAGCAGCCTCAACGATGTTATCAAAAAGCAGCCCTTGCGGACAAGGGCTGCTTAAACGACTCCTTACGCAAATGGATCTTCTGGTGAAGGGGTGTTTGGCGCAGGTTGACCAAAGCCACCATTGTCTGGTGCTGGTTGACCGAATCCACCTTGAGATTGAGCTGGTTGACCGAATCCACCTTGAGGTTGAGCTGGTTGACCGAATCCACCAGTGTTTGGCGCAGGTTGACCAAAGCCACCTTGAGGTTGAGCTGGTTGACCGAATCCACCAGTGTTTGGCGCAGGTTGACCAAAGCCACCTTGAGGTTGAGCTGGTTGACCAAAGCCACCTTGAGGTTGAGTTGTTGGAACTACATTTGGATTATTTTCAAACCCAGCGATGATTGGTACACCGCCACCTGAGAACCAATTTGTGTTATCCACACCCTTTGGTAAAATGACCGCAACTAGACGGACTGCCATGTTATTGTATTGAGGTTTAGAAGAATTTGATTCATAAACATCTACAACAATATACACATCTTCGCCTTTATCGATTTCACCGTATTGTTCAGGTGCTAACATTTTATGAGTAATGCCGTCGTAGACATACACCATATTTGGTGTACCACTTTGGTTACACTCAGGCACACGTGCCGTAAATCCGGGTTGGTTTGTTTCTTTTATAGTAAAAATACGGGTACCAACGGCGTCAATGAATTTACGATCAACGGCTTGATTCATAGAATCTACGGGTGTTGGATTTTCTATTGAGATAGAAAATTCAGGACCAGTATTATAGTTCGATTTTTCGTTAACACGAGCGTTCTTGATTGCACTAAATGTTGATTTTCCTGAAATGACAACTTTTGCTGATTTTGACATATTAATAAACTCCTTTATAGTTAATTTTTGAAATAAGCGACGGACAATAGATACTAATTGGTCTTGTTTGGGGCACGTGACCCATTAATCATATACATTCTCCTTTCTAGGTACGAATCAATCGATTTTTATGAAGGGTGTTATGCGATACCTTTATTTTACCATAGAATCATAAGGTTTCTTCATAGTGAAATTTTCGATTGAGTCCCTGAATCTGTTTAACTGTTTCAATAACAACACCCGATACAATCAGCCATGAAATCAATGAAACATAAGTTTGTAAGCCTAAAAGATAAGGTACAATCGCTAAAATCGTTAACCCGAGTGAGCCGACAATGTTAATTTTTAAAATCAAACGGGTCAAAAATGATTCAGTGTCTTCTAAATTGATACCCACGAGATACGTACCCGATTGGGACAATTGTTTGGTAACTTTATTTGGATCCATTTGAATGATACTGTACACAAGACCCACACAAAAGACGATTAAGCCATAAAAACCAATGGAAATCATCGGATTACTAATGGCAAACCACCCTGGTAAAATGGTTAAAATCGGACCAGCAACAATGACTGGAATCATACCTGAGGTATTGATTTTGATCGGCAAATAGCCCGATTTTGAAGAACGTGTGGCTTCTCGACTGTGTTGAATGGGGTAGCGGTACTCACTTAATGCCAGCGTGACAATTAAGAGTAACCCAATTACAAAGGTTACAATGACCAACCAACCATACATACTCGATTTTGCATGGTTGAACAGGTGTGCGACTTTTTGAATCAAATGAGGCACTTGTGACACGATGTTTCCAGCAATTAAAATAGATACCCCATTACCGAGTCCATATTGATTGAGGGTTTCACCGAGAATCATGGCAGTCATGGCACCTGCGGTAATCAACACCGTCAAAATTAATACTTTACCAAGCGTTAAGTGTGGGTTGTGACTTAATAATTGTAACTGTTCATAACTCACTAGCATGACGGGTGCTTGAATAATACTGAACAGTAGTGTTAAACCTCGATTAAGATAACGCAATTTCTTACGTCCGACATTGCCACGTTTGCTCCATTCGGTCAACGTGGGTTGTAAGCCGGAACTTAAAATTTGTACGATGATACTTGCGGTTACGTACGGTCCTAACCCAAGGGCAAAGAAGGTGAACGAGGTGTACCCACCCCCTGAGGTCATGCCGATTAATTCTAATACCGGATTTTTCAAAACACGCACGTCCATATAAGGTAAGGGTACACTGGTGAATGCGGCATAAATCGCTAGAATTACTAACGTATAAATGGCACGTCGTCGAGTGATTTTTGTGGTTAAAATTTGTTTAATAATCATAACAACTTTAGGTCTCCTTTCTGTCGCATTAATGCGTAATAATTGCAGTCACAACTTCATGAACCACCGTTGTGAATGCCCCAATCACCAAAGCGACGACAATGATTCTAAAACTATTGATAAGAATTTCAGAGACACGTGGGACATGGTAGCCCACGCGTACAGTAGTTCGTTTAGCTTTCATATAAAACCTTCCTTTCTAAATCATCGCAAAGATGATTCCAATCACTAACCACACCACAATTAAGATGAGTGCCGCCCCAATGCTCATGGCACTACCAATCGATTGAGTGGGTGATTTGGTGATGTTTCGGGTTGTAAATACACCGTCTAAACTGTCTTCGCTGGTATTTAAGATAAGACTTAACACAATTAAAATAACAGCGATGATGAGTAGACCGGTTAAAAGAATGACAGACATAACTCATACCCCTTTCTAAAGTTGTAACGTTTGACGCGCTCGATTTTTACGAGCTTGTTGTTGTGATTGAGCAATTCGTTGTTTACGTAGCAACGATTTTTCACGTACGGTAGTCGTTGGTGTCAATGCTGCAATACTGGTTAAAATATGTGTTCGCACATTGTACAAGAAGTGGTCATACATTTCGACGCCCTCATTTTGATAATCGATTAAGGGGTTGGTTTGAGCATATGATCGATAAGACATGCTGGTTCGAATACTTTCTAAACGAACCATGTGTTCACTCCATTCCTCGTCTAACACATTTAGTGCTGTACGAATCATCAACACATGCAACTCTTGTTCTTCGCGGAGGTCTGCGAGTGTTTGTGTTGGATTATCGAGTTTTACACGGGTTTTCAACTGGTCTAATCGTTTAGAAATACCAACTAATTCGTCAGGAACGCTTTCATGGTGTTTGTCTAAATAGGCTAAAACACGCGTATGCATACTCGAGAGACGTTTGAAGGTATCCAAGGTAGATTCCTTTGCCCAAACTTGTAAAATGCGGTCACGGGTCTGATAAACGATTTGACGCTGTTCATTGAGAATACTGTCGTATTCAAGGGTCTGTTTCCGAGAATCGTAATTTTGACCCTCAACCAAGCGTTGCGCGCGATTGACCACATGTCGAAGCAATCGAATGTTATGGTCAATGGTATCTTTACCTAATCGTTTTAAAACTTTTGTGAGTTCGCGTTCTGCCAGACGTTTAATTAAGGCGTCATCAAGAGCGACATAAAAACAACTTTGTCCAACGTCCCCTTGACGACCTGAACGTCCCCGTAATTGGTCGTCGATTCGCTTGGCGTCATTGCGTCCCACACCTAACACATACAAGCCATAATGTTGAGCAGCAGTCCCTGACAATTTAATGTCGGTCCCACGTCCTGCCATATTGGTTGTAATGGTCACGGCGCCGTCGTTACCTGCTAATGCGACGATTTTTGCCTCATCGGCGTTGTCTTTTGCTGTGAGTAACTGATGAGAAATCTTTTTTGAGGTCAATGCTTGATCGACGGCTTCAGCTAGGGTCACATTTTCGGCGGCGACCATGATCGGTTGTTGACGATTGTGACATTCAATAACTTTTTCCACCACGGCTTGCAAACGGTCTTTTTGATCGATGAAGACCTGATCGGGTTCATCGACACGAATCATAGGTTTATAGGTAGGAATTTGAATCACTTTCAAATCATAAATTTTGCGCAATTCTTCCTTTTCCGTATAAGCGGTTCCAGTCATACCAGATAAATGATGGTAAAAACGGAATAAGTTTTGATAGGTGATACTGGCAATCGTTTTTGTTTCTGGGTGGATTTCAACCTTTTCTTTAGCTTCCAAGGCTTCCATTAACCCGTCGTTAAAGCGACGTCCAGTCATGACACGTCCTGTATTGGCGTCAATGAGTTCCACGGTATGATTATCGGTTACCAAATAATCCACACCTTCTTTTTCGATAAAATTAGCAGTTAAGGCTTGAGCGACCAAATGCATGGTGGCAACTTGGTCTTCCTCATATAAGGAGTGGACATTGAGCGCTTTCGCTAGTTTTTGGTGACCGGCTCGTGACAAACTAATCGTTTTTGACGGGTGGTCAATGACGTAGTCTTCGGGTAATAAGGTTTCCACCAAACTTTGAATGTGTTGGTATCGCTCAGGAGTATTCATTTGGTTTCCGGCGATAATTAACGGTGTTTTAGCGTCATCTATGAAAATAGAATCGGCTTCGTCCACGATTGCGGTATCGAATTGGTTATTTAGGGTTCGTTCATCAAGTGATTGCACTAAATTGTCCCGCAAATAATCAAATCCTAACTCGCTGTTTGTGACATAGGTGATATTGGCACGATAGGCTAATCGTTTGGCGTAGGTAGTGCTGGTTGCAAGTGACAATCCAACGGATAAGCCTAGCAATTCATAGACTTCTTTTAATTGGTCATAATCCCGTTTCGCCAAATAGTCATTAACTGTCACAATATGCACATGTGAATACTCAGGTTCACGAACAGCCGCAATGCTTGCCGCTACGACTGCCGTCAATGTTTTTCCTTCACCCGTCTTCATTTCAGCAACGGCGTCTTTGTTTAACGCGAGCGCCCCTGCAATTTGAGTGACATGTAAGGTTAAACCAGTTACCAATTGAATGGCTTTAACTGGATAGGCATACAAATCGAGTAAGTGTTGTTTTGACGGGTCGCGATGGTAAATCATCAAGGCTTGTTGAAAGGCTTTTGTAATCGTACGGTGATCTAATGAATCAATGGTTGTAGACGCGATACTGTTCATCACATGTCGCGTCTCATGAGAAATGACAGATGGTAATTTTATATAAAGCTGCTCTGTCGTCTTAGTATTGGTCATGAAGTATACCTCCTAAATTAATTGGCAATTGTTATAGTAAGTGTGCCATTGGGCTTAATTTTGTTCTGATCGTCTGCACCAGTAATGCTTAAAATCGTACCGTGCGGTTTGTCACTGTCGACATAGTTGCGAACGAGTTGAATGTTATGAGCGGTTGCCCACTGGGATAAGACTTCCTCGTTTTTACCAACATCGTCAGGTACCGTAAGTGACGTATCTTGTTTGGACGATTCCGAAGATGAAGAACTCGACGAAGGTGAAGAAGATGAGGCTTTTGATTCGTCCTCATGGCGTTTGCGTTCAGCTTGTTCACGGTCTTTTTGTGCTTGAGCGTCCCGTTTGGCTTGTTCTTCACGTTCTTTTGCACGTTGGGCGGCTAATGCCTTGTCCGCTTCTTGACGAAGATAGCGATTTTTATGGTCAACGCGTGACGCTTGCCAATCCGCGTATGCTTGGTCCCGTTTGACAAGGTCTGCTCGATATTCTTCGTAGGTGTGAATAATTTGGTCTTGCTTGGATAATATGTCGCTTAAAGCCGGTTCCAAGGTTAACATTGGACGAAGTACCGCCCACTGATACGTTAAGTCTTTCAATGGGTGTGCCATCGCCTCATAATCGGTTGTTTTAAAGTCGGTTAAGGGACGCAATTGGTGGTTTTCCAATGGAATATGGGTTCGATAGTCGGTGACATATTGCGAAACAATCAACGCGTCTTTACCAAGAGTGTCTAATGTTTTCATGGTTTGAAGCACGAATTTGTCGTGAGTGTCTTGTTCATACAGTCCATCTAATTTTGGAACAAGTTGTGTCATAACGTGAGACACATCGTCCGGGGTTTTCACCACATGATGGTGTTGGTCGAACAACTCATCGAGTGTTTTTGCAATGGACGCTTTGGTACTCAACCAGTTAAAACGTGCCAAGTACGGTTGACGTCCATTTTCAGGAATGCGCTCAAAATACTGTTTCAACTGTTGATATTGTTTTTCACTGGCGGTATACGTACCGTCGGTATGATACAAGGTTTGCTCATATTTTTGATAGGTTTCTTTGATTCGAGCAATTTCAGGAGTGTCTAATAAGACGTCCGGTGGAACTTGACTCATCAACAAGACATTCGGGTGTTTGTCCCAATGTACTAATTGTTGATATTTTTCATGGACTTCGTACACGCCGATACAAATAATCACCAGACAAATCACAACAAACCACCCGTAAACACTGTACCAAAGAATTTTATAGGTTTTCTTTTTAAACATAATGTTTATCCTTTCTGGTATTTTCTAGGGTTCTAGGGGATACTGTTGGTCATCTTGAGCTTGTTCATCCGCTTTTTTCTTCTCAAAGTCCGATTGCCACCCGCCAATTTTATACCCATCAGGAACATTATATTTTGGATCTTTCGGACGTTGTTTGATCGGAGTGTCGGAATTAACTTGTTTGGAATCATAATAGGGTGCGTTATCCGAATTTTTTGGATAATCGGCTAACGGATTGGTCAAATGATGTTTGGTTACATCGTCTAATGGGGACATTGAGAGTCCTTCTTGTTGACGAACGTCCTCAGGCATTGCCCAATCGCTATTGTCGCGACCTTTTGAAAAATGGGTTAAAAAGTCACGATAGAGATTTAACCGTCCCACCATGGTGGTTTCTTTGGTTAAATACGAGTTCGGTGCCATTGGCGTATCGTAACCTTGCCAAAAGGCAATCGCTAACGATTTGGTATAACCGGTCACCCAGGCGTCCATAGCAGCCAGTGGCGGTACATTGGCGTTATCGGGATAACCGACGGTTCCTGTTTTCATGGCTTGCACCACACCGTCGATTTTGGCTTTAGGGGCAACCCCTGTTGGCGAAATGGTTTTCTTTAACATATCTGTAATGATATACGCTGTTCCTTCACGAGCGGCACGGGTACCTTCTGGTTGTATTTTACGAACGGAATCATCGGGAAACTTCAACTCGGTTACATATTGTGGTTGGTGATAGATTCCGTGATTAGAATAAGCTGCCATGGCTGCTGCCATGTGTTCGGTCGACGTGTCAACACCCAATGCTTCGGAACCCGAAAACGGTTTGTCTTGGGTGATTCCGAATTTTGCGGCATAACGTTTGGCACGTTCAGGACCCACAGCGTCTAATGTTCGAATGGCGGGTGGATTAAAGGACATTGATAGGGCGTATTCCATTGGAACAATACCTACACTTTCGCCCCCGTAGTTATATGCCCAAATGTTCGTCCCAGCATAATGGTAGGGACTACCGTCCACAGGGTGTCTTGTACCCCAACCGAGATATTCCACGGCAGGTCCATAATCTAAAATGGGTTTAATGGCAGACCCAGTGGATCGAACGGTTGAAGTTGCACGATTCAGTCCTGTCAAAGTATCGTTGAAACGTCCACCGTTTTGAGCTAAAACTTGTCCTGTTTTTGGGTCAATGACCGTCATTGCGGCTTGTTCCCGTTCATCTTGAAAATATTCCGGGTGTTGATCGAACATTTGTTTCAAATAAACATTCATGTCCACATCTAATGCGGTCGTGACTTGTAAAGGAACACGGTCGATGTCATAACCCAACGTTTTAATTTGAGCTAATACGCTTGAAATGTAGGCGTCATGTTGTTTTGACACGGCGTCGATTTCATTGGCGTGCCAATGACGAGGTTTCAATCCGTCAGTTACGGGCGTTTTACGGGCATGTTGGTAGGCGTCGTCATCAATATAACCATAAGTCTTCGCATTGGTTAACACTTGGTTACGACGTTGTTCCACGCCTTTTGGATTGTCATACAAATTGTAAGTCGATGGTGCTTGACCTAACCCAGCAATAATTGCTAATTGACTAAGAGACAAGTCTTTTAACGGTTTACCGTAATAGGTATTGGCAATAGTTGCGGCACCATAAGACCCTTCACCGAGATAAATTTTGTTCACGTAAAATTCTAAAATTTGGTTCTTACTGTAGTTTCGATAGAGTTGATTGGCTAAAAAAGCTTCTTTGATTTTACGACTAATTGTCCGATCTTTAGCACTGGTTGAAAATACGGTTAACTTCATTAATTGTTGTTCAATGGTTGACCCACCACGAGCCGTACCGTGATTTAATTTTTCACCAAGGTACGAAAGTCCGGCATTTAGTAACCCTTTTGGCGAAAGTCCTTTGGTTTTATAGAAATCATGGTCTTCGGTTGCAATCAACAAATGCACGTAGTCCGTCGGTAAATCAGCAAACTTCACAGGAATGCGTTTATTTTTCGAACTTGAGTAAATCAAGGTGTGATTTGCGGAATAAATATTGGTAGACGCGTCACTTTTTAGTGCCGTAGTATCGATTTTTGGAATGGTACTCACGGTTTTTTGGACATAGGTCATACCAAAGGTTGCACCAAGAACACCAAGCGTAATCATTAGTAAACAGACTACTTTTAGGGTACGCCAAACGATTCGTCGAATAGGGTGACGGCGTTTCGGTAAATGTGACTCATTCATGGCATTACCCCCGTTGGTGTTGACAATCCGTCAACTTCGAAATATCTAGTTGTAAGGTGAGACGTTGTTTTTTCAAACGACGGAGTTCACTAGCCATTTGGGTTACCTGGTGTGACGTTAAATGTCCAGTGTGGGCCTCATAGACTAAGGCTTTATACACCTCGTACAATCGTTTCTGCTCTTGATTAAATTTTAAGGCTTCATGGTAACGAAATAGATCGTGTTTGGCAAACTGTTTACAAAGTTTTTGCGAAATAGGTGGGACATTGAAAAACGGTAAAGATACCGAACGAAGTCCTGCGTCGCAATATTGTAAACATTGACGTAATATAGGTTCATTTCGGTCATGAATCACGGCACGACGTTCTTTGTCGGACAAGTGTGTCCATACGGATTTAGGTGGCAATTCAATATAATTAAGGAGTGACTGATTTTCAAAATGATGGCGTTTCTTAAAGGTTTCAAATAGACGGTCGGCGTCATAATCGGTGTCCTCAATGGCTTCAATGGATAACACGACACATCGGTGATAACCGATATGAAAAATGTCTTGATAATAAATAATACATCGATGATTTGGAATTTTTAACGCTTTTAGGGCTTGATAAATTAAGTTAACTTTTTTAAAATTCGTTTCTGATTTTACAAAAAGGTAGTACCCACATTGCTGTGAATGGCTCAACTGACTAATTAAAAAGTCCCCATTGACACGGACATGATTTAAACAGATAGACATTGCGGAATCACCCTTTCTTTTTTGATTGTGGTAGATGATGGAATCCGATCCAATTAGGCAATCGCGCCATCAAAACATCATAGTCACGAGCTTGCTCAAAAATCGCACGAATAATTACCGATTTCGAAATACCCGTTGCGGTACTGGCTCGCTGAATCGTGTTATAAATATCCGTATCAATTCGGGTGTGCACTTGGGTATACTGCGGTTGTTCTGGTGTTTTCGTTCGTTTCATAAAATAACCTCCAATCTTATGTTGATTCAAGTATAACACAAATTAATCAAGTTGATTATAAACCAAATCAACTTGATTAATAATCGTATCAACTTGATATAAAAAAAGTACACGCGACAGACGTGTACTTTAGTGAAGCATTTATTCAACCATTTGGTTAAACATGCCAATTTGGAATTGACCATTCACGGGGTCTTGGTGTCCAAAAACGATATTTGCTGGAAACTTATAATGTTCCGGTACTTCAAAGTGCTTTTTAAAGGTATTATAAAACTCACTGTGGACGTCGACATACATAATCCACGTATTGCTGGCACCACTGTTTAAATATGCCCGCAACTCTTTCGTATGCAATCGACAAGTTTTACATTTGTCCGAGTATAACAAGAAACTCACACTGTAAACATCATTTTTCTCAGTCAATGCGGTTTCAAACTTTTTCAAGTTTGTCGTGGTCGGTTCATAAACCTGTTTGGTGCTGGTTTGTGCGACTTCTTTTCGAAGTTCCGTTGTTACGGGGTGATCGATCGTGTCGCGCTTTAGATGTAAATAGCTGCTTGTAAATGCCCAAGCTATGGCAAGTAAGATCAAACACAGAATGGTGACAATAATGTATTGCTTTTTTGTAGCCATTGGCTTTGATTTTGACATAAAAGGCTCCTTTCTTATTATAATACACGGGCGTAGTAGTACGTTAACCAAGAAGAATAGGTGGAAGACCCAATACTAAAGGCGCCAATTTGGGTAGGCGTTGCGTCTTTTAAGGGTTTAGTTTCTGTTAACACACCTTCCACGACCCAACGGGTAGTCGCCGATAAATCACCACATGTATACAATGTGATCTCGCGTTTGTCACCTACGTAGCGCGTGAGTGCCGAGTGGTCTGCGGCAGAAACTTTGTTCACTGATGTCACAGCGTAGGTATAAATGTTACTACCGTCTGTGGTATAAATCGGTGTTCCCACACGAGTTGCTGCTAAATTACTAAACAGATGACGTCCGTCAATCATGTTGTGACTAGCAAGAACATAATTACCAATCCCACCGTTTCGAACGGTCGATTCAGGAAATTGTTCACCGGCACCTGCCATCAAATTATACCGGTTTAAACCTGGATAAATGGGTACGCGAATTCCTGCACTAGGAATGGCTAATTCGTTGGTTTGATTCAAGGTTGGACGATCAAGTGCCATTTGGTACACATCGTTATCACTAACACTGTCAATCCCAGCAGTATCATAGGACGGTGTTGGTGCAGCTTTTGCATTTTCAGCCAATTCTTTTGCCATTTCCTCGAAAAATTTGGGGTCTTCTTTAGCATGAGCAATCGTAACGGGTTGGTCACGGTGCCGATTGATTTCAGTGGCTAACTTATTCGTCAAAGGCGTTTTAAAAATACAAGCCAGTGCAACAATGACGATGAAACACATGATAATGGAAATGAGACTTTTTTTCAATTTGGTCATAAATTCGTCCTTTCTGTCACGGGTTATGGTGACACGTAGGTAAACAATTCCCAATCGTTACTACCAAAGAGTACCGTTTTACGGGTACTATCGATTAACACGGGTAAATTATTGGGTAAACGATCGTGTTCGAGTTGGGTCATTAAAATCTTAGAGACCCGTTGACAACGATCAAATGACGTACCTGTGGCACGTAAATTGTGTAAATACTGTTCGATGATTGGATGGTTTGTATTTAATAAAACATGATAATTTACAAAGTTCATAATTAAGACCTGCTTTCAATAATATGGGCATACATTAAGTATAGCACGGTTCCTAAAAATTCTTGAAAAGTCAAATATTGAATCGGTCTTTGGCGTCATGTTTCATCATGTCAACGGTATAGTAGTTCAAGGTTGCTGTAAGATCGCAAATTGCCAAGTTCGGTATACTCTCGTAGCGAACGGGGTCATTACTCAAACGAGCACGGTCAGCAAGGTGTTGATACATCGTACGATAGCTGGTTAACGCGTCTTGATAAGTGTCATACATGGTAATACCCGAGACCGTTACAGGAAGTTCGTTGCGAACGAGTTCTTTATAAATGGTGAAGAGTTTCAACCAAATACTAGGGTCGGATAACGGTAAAACTGAAAGTTTCACGGTACCATCGGCGGTAATAAAGGCGTCGTGCTGGTCACCGTCAATGCAGAGCTTTAATTTCAAACACGATTCGGCGTGTTTTAAACTCGTGAAATCCGTCAGTTCTACATCGTTAGGTACGGTCACAATGCCATAGACACTGTGTCCATTTTCAGGATTCACATTGATAAGGGTCGGTTCCGCTGTTAATTTTTCAGTAAAACGGGTATCACTGACGGTCAGACAAACACACCATACCAACGCGGCTTCTTTTGACGCATGGGTAGACGCCACATCGAACACTTTGCGAGTAAACTGAAAAATATAAGAGGTATGTGTCACGTTGATCGTTACCCAATCGGCTGGAAAGATTTGGTCAAACAGTTTATCTAAGAATAATCCGTATTCCGCATTATTTACGACTTCGCTACCCCCAAGGTCAACGGTTGACGTGTCTAAACACTGTTGTAACCATTGACAAACCGCATGATGCGTGTTCTTTTGCTCGGCGAACAGGGTTGAAGTAGTGGCGTTCACGAAATTTTCTGGGTGAATCTTATCTAAAAAAGTTTTCAAATCATAGGTTAGGGTTTGCATGAAGGTTCCTCACTTTCTTTCTTGGAAATTAAATTTAGATAGGTTTCGCGCGTAATGTGCATGTTGGAAAAATAGTTTTTGTTCCACATATTGTATCCAAAAATAGCAACTTTTTGTTTGGCGCGCGAAAGTGCTGTGTATACCATGTTTACACAAGTCATTTCAGGACGAACAGGTGCTGTAACAAAAATTACCCGTTGGTATTGAAACCCTTGAGCTTTATGAACCGTGCTGGCATAGTTTAGATAAATTCCTTCAACGGAATCAGGATTGCGTTTATCACCGTTCATCTTTTTAGCTGTGGTATCTAACATTAAAATCACTTTATCCTCATCGGGTTTATCCGCATAATCTAATTCAATGAACAGTTTGTCACCAACGATGTCGACGACAACACCAGTATCACCATTGATACACGCTGCGGTTTTGCCCGTATTGACGCGATAATCCCCAATCATGGTTAACACCACGGGGTCGTTAATGGAGACCTTATACGGACGATGATTGACTTCCCGTAAGCAAATGGTTTTTAAGGGGTCACGACTATTGTCATTCAGTTCAGCTTGGAGACGTTCGTTTAATTCATTCACCACACGATTGATCGGTGAAATCAAACCAATGTCTTTCAAGGTCAAGTCAGGAGCTTCTAAAAAGCGTTTCAAAGTGATTACCACATCAGATAACGTGTGACATTCACGATATGCCACGTCGGCGTTGTACATCGTCCAACGATCACTTTCAGCATGTTCGATTTGGAACTCACCATTCTCAGCTAATTGTAAAACATCAAGTAAGGCACCTTCTTTTTGACGGTAAATACGGGTCAAACGGGTAGACAATTGCGGATAACGTGTTAATAAGTCACGAAAGGGAGCACCTGGGCTCACGGGTAATAATTGCGCCACATCACCTGACAAAATAATCCGAGTTTCAGTTTCAGGATTTATTTCAGTTTCCATGTTTAAAATACGTGTGACTAAACTACCGACCAGTTGACTGTCAAGCATAGAGGATTCATCAACGATTAAAATCTGAGTCGTTTCTGCGGTAGCTGCGATAAAATGATGAACCGTTCGTGCGGGCATTTTGGCATAAGACTGCAATACTCGCGCAGCTTTGGTGGTTGACGCACTACAATATGTGTCAATGTCAAGGTAGCTATGATAAAACGCCACAGCAACACTAAGCGTATAGGATTTCCCCGTTCCGGCACTACCGGTTAACAAGGACAATCGTTGTGTATTGAGATTTAAAACAAAAGCGCGCTGTTGGTCATTTAAGGGAATCTGACGTTCCGCTAAAAACTGGTCCAATTTTTCCTCAACGCGTTCGACTAATGGTTTTGCAGGTTTCAAACTAGCGCTGGCAAATTTTTCAATGCGATGTTCGGCGGCAATCAATGGTCTTAAACTAGAATACGTGATGGACTGATCGTCAACGCGTTTGCGATTGGTAATCACCAATGACTCACCTAAGGGTTGGTTTAAATAACCTCGTAATGACTGTTGATCTGTTAGCATGGGGTTATTTTCGAGTATACTGGCGAAGAACTGAATGTAATCGGGTAAATCATGTCGTAGCACGGAATTTCCAGACTGGGTGATGTAATGCGTCAATTCTATACTGATGAGTGTATCCAAAAAATAAGGGTCGTCATCAGGTACTGCGATTAAGGTGTCGCACGCCACGCCTTCAAAGTAGGCTTTGACCAACTCGGTGTCCGTGTTGTTCTTAGGGAAAAAGACTTTGAAAATATTGTTAACAACGTCGTCCAACGATGGTGCTAATTTGTCAAGTGTCCGAATCAGTGCCATCTTTGTCGTAGTTGGCAAAGATGTGGCTTCAAACAACGACATGTAGACACTTTCGGCGCGAAATTGTCGTAATTGATTTAACAAGCGACTCTCATCGTTTGAATTAAACGTATAGGGACTATTTGGAAGTACCTTGTTTAAATCATGGTCGCCCGTCGTGTCTAAAAACTCGGTTAACTGGTCAAACGCCGATTGATCACGGGTCCCAAACTTTGATAAGGATTTGAGGTGCTGAGCTTCTAAGTTAGGGTGTTGACGTTTTAATAAGTAGGCAAGGAGTTGCCGTTGGTCAATTAAGGTTTTTGGATAACATTGATCCGCTGCAATTAACGTGTAAGATGATGGATACTTACTGTCCGTTTGACTAGACACCACAAAATGTTGACATTTTTTACTGTCAATGACTGGTTCAAAATCTAAATCTTTGGCGACTAATTTAATTGTCGTTTGATGGTTGAAGGTATCTGTGACTAATTCGGTATCGTCAAATGTCACGGGGTCAACCACACTAATGACATGGAAATTGTCGTTGTTCGTATAAATAAATTTGGTCGTAAAACCGTAAATATGGAGTTCTTTTGACATAGTCGTCAATCCTTTCTAGGGCACCCTTTATTATAACAGAGGCTTTGGGTTATTCAGGTAAACCCACTATCGATTTCGAATGAATAATATACATTTTTTAATTTGAAAACCAACGGTCTTTTTTAGTGACAATCGTGACCATCGATTTTTAAAAACAGCGTGGTTGCAACAAAGTGCCTTTTAAAAAGTTTGTGAAATTCCCGTTTCAAAAAAGTTAAATTCAGGCTATAGGAGAAAAAAAGAAGTAAGAAATAGAAGAATCGCTCAACCGTGAGGTTTACAGCGACTCACGCTTGACGAGTGGTCATGAATGAATATTCACGGTAATACCTGTAATTATGATTAAAATTTTCTAATAGTGAAACGTGTCATAAAAATTCACTTAAAATTTTTACCCCCATAGCTCCGTTTTATTTTGCGAAAATCACGATTTTAAATGAGAAAACAGGTCGTAAACCCTTGATATAACTACATTTTACTCTCTAATGTTGCGGGCAATTAGCGGACACAAATAGTCATTTAAGGGCACAAGATATGAACACTAAAAACAAAAGAAGAACTACTATACTCTATAATACTTATTGTATCAATGTTTTCTCTTGTTTTTCTATCACTGTTTTTAAAAATGTCCTCGATGGTAAAAAGTGGGCAGAAAAGGGCATAAAAGTGTCCAAATTACCCTGTATGAGAGGTTTATGAGAATCTAATCGAATTTTAATCGAATTTTTCACTAAGAATCTGTTAGAAATTCGTTAGAAATTTCTCATAATTATTTTTCGGTTACCCCCAATTTTCCTGTTTTTCCAAAAATGACTTGTACCCGATTTTTAGCTAAATTGGACGCAAGCGGGCAAAATTGCCCGTTTCGGACACAAAGTGGGCACGCCTATTTTTTGGGATATAATTGATTAAAAAACCGCGGTACTCTCACGTTTTCCAGGGGTACTCGAGTGTATATTACTGGGCACTTGCTTGAGGGTCTATTTGCAGAGTTTGTGAAATTCCCTCAAAACGATGTTTTTGCCCTCAAGCGTCCATTTTTTCAAAAAGACACTTCTAAACGTGCATAAATATACAATATTACACGTTATCTATCAAACACTTGCGACACATTTGTCGCAAGTGACCTGTTGGTACTAATTGTACCCACGTTCTTCTTTAACAGCAGACACTGCCCACTCCATTGGTGTTGTGGCAGGACTGATGGTTCGAGATTTGGCTGGTTTAGTTTTAGTATCATGATTAATTTGTAGCAAGAATTCATCTTGTTTGGCACGGGTCAAGGCAACGCCTAGGGCACGTAAGCGTGATTGATCGAATGGTTTGGTGTCATTGGTTACAATCACTACGTGGTCAAATTCAAGCCCCTTCACCGAGTGAATGGTTGAAACGAATAAGCGTCCTGAGGTATTGACCGGTTCTTTTTGTCCAAACATCAAATTACCATTGTAAATGGATTCGGCTTTATTGATATACAACATCGCTTCGTTGAGCCATTTATTCGGTTTGGTTATTACAAATTGAATCATGTTTAACGCTTTTGTAACGTACTTTGGTATAAAGGCTTTGGCTTTATCTGTGAATCCAAAATGGATCAACTGCGTGATTACTTTTGAAAACTCTTCGCTAAACTTCACCCGATTGCTGGTTGCAATTGCCGCGTTTATACCGGTGAGTTGTTTTGACTGTTTAAGTGCCAATTGTTTACGTAAGCGATCCAAACTATCAGCGACTAATGAGGACGGTTGTTTCCGTTCGGAAATCAATGACACTATCGTTTCATTGGTCAGATGTTCAAGGTATCGTTTTAAAATAGCGGCTTCGTCACGGGTATATGCTAGTAAACAAACGGTTTCGGTAGGGTGCAATAATGGTCCATTGAGATAATCATCTAACGACTGTGACACCTTCGAATCATTTAAGGCATTTAAGAGAAGGGCTTGAATCCCTTTGCTCCCACGTGTGTTTACCAATAAGCGGTCATTAAGTAGTTCACTCGTCTGATTAGTTGTATTCAGTCGAATGTTATTGGTGAACTCTTGTTGTGACGTTGGCGTATAATAGTTGTTTTGTAAGTTAATATGTGTTTGTTGATTCGTCACGAGTATATCCAAAATCTTGTTAGCAACACCTAACACGTCGTTGTTGCTGCGGAAATTTGTCGAAAACGTATAAGAACCCACATTGTCGTTGGTGATTAGGGCTGGCATGACATTTGGGTTAGCATTTCGAAATTCATACAAGGTTTGGTTGATGTCGCCAATGAAATTGATGTCAGCGTCGACATATTCCGCTAGTTTTAACAAGACCACTAATTCAAACGTAGAACTATCTTGACATTCGTCAATCAAAATGAATTGCTTTTTGTCAAAGGAACGATTTAATTTTACGGAACCTTTCAACATAATGTGGTACGTGACCACTTGTTGCATTTCTAGGGTGGTTTGACCCACCGCTGATAAAATAGTCATCACGTCTTGCGCGTGTTCTTTCATTAATGGCATAATGATCGCATTAAATTCTTCATAAGATTGTGACCGATTTACCTTAATTACGATGTGCGATAACGCCTGAGTGAGCTCACGAAGTACATCTACATTGATACCGGGGTTGTTTTGCAAGGTGCGAATAGACGCAATTAAACTTTGAGGCGTCGTTACGACATGATTATAAAACTGTTTGTAAATGGTTTGAATGCAATTAGCAATGGTTACGGACGTGATTCCGGCATAACGCGTTTTAATATTATCAGCAGCGGCGTTTGTAAAGGATAAGACTAAAATCTTACTAGGGTCCACGCCGCATACCTTGAGGTAATCTAAGCGTCCGGTTAGTGCCGTGGATTTCCCAGTACCAGCGCCGGCACTCGTCACTACTGTACGGTCACTGTTGGTCACATAGTTTAATTGGTCTGACGTAAAGGCAATTTTTGTTGTACGTTGGTACACCACAGGATCGATTTGGTTAAAATGTTTGATATTAGAGGTATCTTTTGCAGGTAATTGTTTAATGACGCTTGATAACAATAAATCGTTATTTACACTACAAATTTGATTGCGGATTGGCTCGAAGTCTGGGTTGGTTTGTGACTTTTGTTCTAAAATGTCTAAAATATTCGAACTTTCAGATTGTTTTCCTAAAAGGCGTAACAAACTCGTCCAAAAGAATAAGCATTTACTATCGGCAAGTGTTGTGAAGTTCTTTTTCGTAGTTAAGGTATCAAATTCGTCAACGATCCATTGAATCATATCTAAAAAATGGGTATTAAACAGTTCCACTTGTTTAATTAATATCGAATAAATCGATAAATCGTTACTCAAGTTATTTGCGACAACCACATTGGTGTAAGTGTCCTCATTATTGACCCTCAGCGGTAAATAATACGTGCCACAGGTTGCGGTTACTTTCAAAATCAACATCATTTCAAAGCGGAAACTAGTCGTTTTTTTGTTTTTCGTTGTTGAATCCGTTACGAGTTTTATGTTAGGTACCATGGCAACATAGTCCACGTCCTTAGCAAGCGTAGCACCGTTGTATGAAAAGGTGTCCATGTGATGAACGGTTAATTGTTCAAACCAATATTTTAGTAAAGAATGTTGTAAATCATCCTTTTCCATGGCACTACTTTGACAAACCGTTTTAATTAAGTCGTCCATGGTCGCCATCGGTTGTTGACGGTGAATATAATCTGAGATGCAGCGAACGTGTGGCAATTTGGATAAATAAATTAAATCCCTGATGGCAAATTTTGGATCGTTATCAATGTCGTATGAGGCATATGTATTTCCATAAGCACCCGTTCCCACAAACATGGACTCATCGAGTGTTCTAAAGTTGGTGTCAAAATAGCCACGACTAGAAAGAGATCCCGTAAGCTTTCGATGAATGACATCGGTGAGGGTTTGAGTGTTTGCAGTTTGTTGCGATTGTATGATTTGATTTAGTGATTTAGGCATAATATCGATTCCTTTCTATGTTACTAATTAGTATGTTCAGAAGTTTCTATCAAAACTACATCAAATCCCTTAAAAAAGCGATTCGATGTAGTCTATAACGTGACGTTTTGCTGGACGCCCGTTGGTTTTTGGGTCATACGATTGTGTTACGATGGTATCTATGAATGGGTAGTGCTGCGTCTCATCAAGTGATACGAGGTTACCATCATCGGGTAAGACCGTTAAGCGGTCAGGATTATATTTTGAAATTTGTGTCACAAATTGATTGTATTGAATTTTCACAACGGTTTCGTATTCGGCTTTGGTTAAGGCGTCAAAACTGATAATGTGATCAAAACGATTCAATAGCTCGATTGGGAATACGGTACTTAATTTGTCCAACGCATAGCGACTGTTTTTCGGTGTATTGAAACCAATAGCTGGTGAATCTAGGGCGCAAGCATTAGTTGTTCCAATGATAATCGTTTTAGAAAAATTAATTTTACTCCCTTTGTTATCTAAAATATAACCTTCGTCGAGTGCTTGCATGAACAACAAACGAACTTCTTGACAGGCTTTTTCCAGTTCGTCTAACACAACAATTTGATAAGGATTTTGAGCAAGGCTGTCGAAGGGTTTTTCGGTGACTGATTCTGACCCAACGAAACCACGTGCTGACCCAATGATTTTGGTTAACGACATTGGTGAGCTGTATTCACTGAGATTCAAGTAAATAAAGGCGTCGTTACGGTTAAAGAGTCCACGAGCTAACAATTTAGCAATTTCGGTTTTTCCCACGCCTGTCGGTCCAGCAAAGAATAGGCTATGTGGTTTACGTTGTGGTACGAGTTCTAATTGTAAACTCTTGACAATCTGAGTGAGCTGCGCTTTGGCATTGGCTTGTCCGACAAAATTTTGAGTAAACAGGGTTGTCACACGGTCACGTGCCTGATCGTCAAACTGTGCAACAATTTGTTGCTTTTTGAGGGCGCGTTTAAACATGTGTAACGAGTGTTTAAAATGTTTAGGATCAGTGTGTGCCCTGGCACTATCGAGTTTAAATTCAGCTAAGCAACGGTCAATAATGCCTAAAGCATGGGCGGGTTCTGCTAGTTCAACGTGGTCTTGATGAATCAAATTGACCAACTCACCACCAAGATTTGCATGGTATCCAAACCCATAATGCTTTTCAAAGACAGGTTCTAGTAAGTCGATGATGGTTGCGGTTTGTTCCAGAGTCAACTCTGGAACATTCACGACCGCAAATCGTCGCATGAAGGCACTGTCTTCTTTTAGTGAGCGGGACTCGGTTTCAGTTGTTGACGCAATCATGTGTAATTTCCCTCGACCGAGGGATTGTTTTAATTGTTGTGCAATACCATTCATTGTGGATTGACCATTGAATAATTGGTGAATCTCGTCTACATACAGAATAACTTTGTTTTCAGGGTCTTCGGCAAAAGCAATGATTTCGCGAACAACGCCTTCAATTTCACCAACCATGCTACGGTTACTGATAATATCTGAGATTCGTAATTCGTAAAAGGTTGTCCCTTTAAATAACGTTTCGACCACAGGATCACCTTCTACTAATAAACGTACGATGTTTTCAACCACAGCCGTTTTGCCGACACCTGCACGTCCCAGTAACAAGGCGTTGGGGTGTTCACGCGTTAACAAACTACGCATAAGGTCATCTGTGACTTTTTCACGAAAATACACCGGTGAATAGTCTCCTTGACGAGCTTTTTCGTTCATGTTAACAATAGGTAACTCATCATCGTCATCAAGTGAGATGGATTGGGAGAAATTTTGTGAGACCTTTGGCGTAGTGCCACTGGTTTTACTACCAGTAGCACTATGACTACCGGTAGTCATAGTGCTACCCGTGTTGGTAGGGTCTTTTGGTACATCATCGATTTTTGGAATTTTATTTTCAAACATGTAAGACCGTCCTTTCTACGGATAAAAATGATTTTCAACATTGGTTAACCCTTGTCGATACAGTTGTTTGCATAATTGTTTCGCGTAATGATGTTGTTGAACTAATTCTTGTTCGTCGCCGTCAAACCCGAGGTAATACGTGTTTTTAACGGCAGGTGATTGATTACTCAGTTCTAAATCGTTTCGTACATCGTATTGAAAATCGGTAATGACTAAATTAATCGATTTCGTATTTAATTTATTGATCATTGACCATACATTTTCAAATTCGGTACCACCTGAGGCTTTAGGAATACGATTGATCTGTTTCAGCACGGATTTTAAGGAACGTCCCTTGGTTGACACAAATACTGGTTGTGAAATATAGGTGGCAAAACTGACAAAATAAAGGGGTATGTTCAACTTAATTGCTAAGGCAGCGATCGATTTAATGCCACATTCGTACATCTGAGACGACACGGAACCGCTGGTATCCAGATAGACGAAAATGTCCGGATACTGTTGATTACGCAAGGCTTTTCCTGGTTTATCGGGTGAATCGGGGTGCCTACGGTTAGCGATGGCATACGATTTTACTACCTTACGTAAAAAGATTTTTCCCGAAGTATTCCGCGCTTGATGATTGAGTAAATAGTTTAGTAAATGGTATTTCTCTTTCAGTGAAGTTGGGTGTTTATGAAATTTTAATACGCTGGAACGTTTAGTCAAGTCTTTAACCGCTTTTGACGAGCGATATTCGTTAGAACTTTTATGGGTCAATTTTTCACATAATTCAGTTAAGGATTGAATATCGTTTATATTTTTGTAGTTAAATGATAACAGTGATTGTAAATTTTTCGCCAAGATACTTAGTTGACTTACCAATTGAACATAGGATAGTGTTAACAAGTCTTCTAACGAGAGAATCATGAATTTCGTTGGACAAATCAATGAGGTGAGGGTTGGTTGTACAAAATAGGGTCCTAACGCTTGGTTAATCAACGTATAATTTTTGTTATTCCACGTGCCATCATTCATCAAAAAGACCGGTAAATCGTTGTTTTTAAACAAGTTATCAAAAAAGTCTGGTTTAATATTGGCACTTTGGGCAACAATATCCGTTACCACACGGTCTCGTTCAGCAGTTGTTGTGAATACGGCAATACGCAAGTTGTCGATTGAGATGGTTTGTGATAAATAGGCGTACCAATTTACAGCAAACGTCGCCCCTTGTGGCGTTTCGTTTGCCGTTAGGGACGCTAGGACGTCGTCGTTAAAATCATAGATCGCGTCGATAGGGTCTGGTATGGGTAATTGGACTTCGGCAAGCCGACGATAAAACAAACTTTGTTTCCAGTCGGGCGCTTGCACGGAAAAATAGGCATTGATCGTTTCCGTTAACCATTGTTGTTGAATCAGTAACCCGTCGTTGCTAATAAACGCCGTTAATAGCTGATTTACAGCAAGATCGGTCGCCATTGGCGACCCGTCGTTTTCAAAAAATGTCACCGGTTTGGTTGGGTCAGCCGGTTCTAATAATCGCTGAGTCACTCGGTCTAAATATTGGGACACTTGAACATCAACTGGTATTGGTGCGGCAGTTGACGGTATAAATGCTTGAATCTCAGCTGCTGTTAATGGTTTTTGATTAATAACGCTCATTTAATAAACGCTCCTTTCTAACAGAAGGCATTAATGGTTACAGTGATAAACGAGTTCGCTTTTGGTGCCGTGAAACGTTCGATAAATTTGGGCGATAGACGCGTCATATTCAAGGCTTCAACAATTACTCGTGACACATCGTTGTTGTTAGGAATTGTTGTAAGTGGTGTCTTTTCGATAATGGCTGCGAAGGTGTCAATCAGTGCAATCAATTCCACTGACGTTTGATTGTCTAATGCCGGATAATTTGATTTATTATAAGTAATCGCGAGTTCGCAAGTCACCTTTTCGTAAGTTAATGGATCGTTTGAATCGATTAAGGCGTCAGTTAATACCCCTTCTAGCTTAGACCGATTAATTACGGGTTTATTACCAACGTATTCGGTACAATCGGTAATATATTGCAATAATTGAGTGGCAACGTCATCGTCACGGTCATTTGGTAACAAACTCGTATGAGTGACTGGTGATGGGGTTGCCTGTTGACTATTTTCTAATGTAAGCAAAAGGTCCACGAGTGAATCAATGAATGCCGTTGCAAACGAGGTTTTACCGACGATTCCGTAGGTTAAATATTCAAAAACCTCACGATTGCGTAACAAGTTGCGCAAAATGTCACCGTCGTGATCAATGTCACCTGTAATATCAAACGAACGCAGACGTTTATCCAAAGATTCGATGGTTCTAGGGTTTGTCCATAAGACGTAGACGTCCTCAGTTAACCCTTCAATTCCAAAATCATCACTATCGTCACTGTTTTCATCAGTATCTTCGTAATCGATTGGGACACTCTTTTCCAAGAGTTTTACGGTTGGTTGATTCAAGACATTTTTAATATACGGTAAGAAGTCAGTATGGGCATATAAGGTTGCCAAATCGGGTTCAACTTGCATGAGGTTCAATCGAGTAGTTGTTGCGTCAGTGAGTGATTGAATCCCACCTTTGTCATTTCCTGCAACCATAAAGCGAATGTTATCGGCAAACGGACGTCCACCAAGCGAGCGTGAGGTCAAGGTTGTAAAAATCGCAGACATAACATCAAGTTCTGTTCGATTGAACTCATCGTAAAAGATAACCACGAGTTCATCAGCGTGGGTATTTGCATAGTCCATTGCCGCACGAATGGTTAAATGAGGGAAGAAGCGTTGCTCATAGTCATTACCTACTTTAACAGTTCGTGCACCGGTTAAGTCGGTTTTATCTGCCATTTCGTTAACCATGACGGGGAAGAATTTCCCGTGTAGGTCTTTTTCCACTAAATCTTTAACATATGACGATTTCCCAATACCAGGTTCGCCTAATAACGCCGGTGTGTTACCGGCTTTAATATCAGCAGCAATATAGGGTGCGATTTGACTAAATGTGAATGGTTGTAATTTCATTATAAAAACTCCTTTATGAATAGATTAGTTTAAACGTAATTGATCGTTTGCCGATTGAATTGGGTCGAGGGTTCGTTCAAGTGCTTTATACTCTAAATAAATTTGACTAAATTGTGTATACATCTCTTGTTGACGTTGTTTTACCGTATTAAATTGAGCATACATATTGGCATTTACACGTAAGGACTCATCGATGGCGGCAAGGGTAGGGGCAACATTTGGAACATTGATTAAGGCTTGTCTAGCAACGCCTAGTTGTTGACGGGTTTGATTTAACGATTTTTCATAATTACTTAATGCCACTTCGTCGTCACGTAGCACGGCGGCAAACTTTTCGACGGTGAATTGGGTAGGTTTGTTCATCGTAGAACCTCTCTTTCATTGACTTTAACTATAAAAAAAAGATACTTCAAACGTGAGGGTGTTTGAAGTACCTAAAGGTTAACCTTTTTGACTATTTAGTACGAAGGTGACAAACGGGATACCGGTTTGACGTGAGCCAATCAATTTGATGGCTAAATCTTCGTTTGAATACGTATCTTCGACATTATATTGTACTAATAAATTCCGACAAATTTCAATTTCACCGGGGTAAACTGCGTAACCATCAATTACAATGGCTTGCGTTGGTGTACTTTGATCCACCTCAGGCGCTGGTGCTTGTTGCTCAGGTGTTTGAGTAGGTGGCTCAGGTGCGGGTACTTGTTGCTCAGGCGCCGGTGCTTGTTGCTCAGGTGCTTGAGTAGGTTGCTCAGGCGCCGATGGTTGCTCAGGTTTCGGTTTCGGTGCTGGTTTTGGCGGTTCAGGTTTCGGTTTTTTCTCGGCATGAGCGTGAGGGGTAAATGAACCATGATACCGAGTGGGTTTCACATAAACAGTGGTTCCTTTTGCCATTGCCGTTTCAGTGGTGTAATAATACATACCAAAACCACCTAATGTGCATACAATAGCTGCTAAAATGAGCCCAAAGCACCACTCAAACCAACGTCTTATTAAATGATTGATCACTTTTATTGTACACCTACTTTCTAGGACTAGTCTTAAAGATTTATACTAGTATTTTACCATAGAACCGCAGGATTAATATAAAGTGACTATTTACGACAGATAAACGGCGCTGCGACTAATAATGTGATTAATTTCAGGGTGGGTCAGTTTGTTTAACGAAATCTCAACGGTGTACGCGATCGGAATGTTTTTATCCGAGATGTCGTGTGCAGTTAAGGTTAACCAGATAAAAGAATTATCTGATGACGGCTCATCGAAACTTTTAATGGTTTGTTCATAACGTGTTAGAATTTCTTTTTTCGAACGGTACTGGTCCGTCATATCGAGGGTTTTTACTAACACCAAATCAATGGTATCTGGTACCTCATTTTTAGTTTCAACCAATAATCGTAAATTTGTAGCGTCGGGGTATAAAAAGATTGGGTGTTCATAATGAATCATTAAACTGTTTAATAATTGACTAAAACACATCAATTGTTGTGCGTTTAGTATACGTTCCGTATCCTTGTCGACCGATTGGGTTACGGTGAAATACAAGTCACGGTTAGGGGTTACGTGCATAATGTTACTCCTTTCTAGTATGAATTTTTGTTAAAGTGAACTGAGCGGTAGCACCGATTTACCCTTTTGGTGCAGAAATGTACCCACGAATTTTTAAGAAATCGTTAAGCGTTCATTTGGAGGGTGTTTACATTTTCGAAACCATGTGTAACCGCCGACAAAAACAATCGCTACAGCCGTAATTCCTAGGGTGTTCATTATCCATAATTTACGTGTCGTCATACTAACCATCCTTTCTTAAAATCAATGGGTGTCGCTTTCATCAAAAATGAGTTGTTTAAATTCAGTATCGTTAAAATTCAACCCCTCTATCATATGATAGGGATCAAACCAATACTCACAATCTTGACAATACGATAAATTGTCACAGGTGTTTGACATGGGAACTTCTTTGCCACAAATTGGGCATTCTACAAACACGATTTGTGGAAGGGGTGTACCCGTCAAGATATAATCAGCAATTTTTTGACAACAATCGTCCACCGCTGTATGATTTGATAGCTCGGTGAAAATGATGTCATAGAAGCGATCTTTGAAATACCAGAAGTGTGTTCTTGAATCCTCGTGTAAATGTACGGTCAGATAGTCGACGATTACCCCTTTGTTTTTCAAAAAGGTCGTCACTGAAATCACTTGTTCCACACGCGTGATGGTGTTTTTAATAAGTTGTTCTTTAATCGTTGTCATAAAAAGAAACCTCCTAGAATAGTATAATGCTTAATTCTCATTATACCTTATTTTCCAAAAGGTTCTTCAAACTGACAATTGTTGCTTACTTGTTGTCTGACGGGTCGGTGTATAGATCGACCCAAAAGGTTACAATATCAGCATAGCTCATGTTGTGTTGATCTTTTAATTGGTCCAATCGTCGTTTAACGTCTGGTGTGACTTTGAAATTTAATGCAGCGTTTCGTTTTTGTTTAACCTGATGGACTGGAATTTTACGTTTTCGTTTAACCTGACTGATTGGAATTTTAGTGACATGTTCAGGTGCGCTCACGGGTTCCATCTCTGGTTTAGGGGTCATAGGGTCATTTGACTTGAGTTCGGTTTTGGTTTTCAAAGCATTGGTAAAAGCGTTTAAATCGGGCATAATAATCGTCCTTTCAGTTTAATTTACTTGTTGAGTAATCACTTGGAATAAGTTATCGAGTGCGTCAATAAAGGGTTTGTTTCGATGTTGTTCCGCCTTTGATGACGCCGCATATTGCGTAAAGACATCTTCGTCCATAAATAAGGAACGGTTGAGCAATTCTTTTCGTTGAATCATACCTAAATAGTCGGGTTCTTGTTTAAGATAGTCTAAAAAGGCACGATTACTGTTACTAAGGTGGTCAATTCGGTTGGCAATAAGTCGTGTTTTCGCACTAACGTAGGTGTTACCACTGATTGGGTCCACTAGGGTCTGTTTGAGGTTAGCTACCGTATCTTGTAAGTCGCGCCAGGCAATCATACCGTTTCCTGAGGGATCTGACACCCCAAGAATTAAATCCGACGCTGCTAAAAAGTTACGAGTGACTAAATCTTCGTCATTGTGAGTATCAAATAACACGTAATCAAATTGATCACCTAGGGTGGTTAACCACATGAAAATTAACATACAATTATTTTGACGGTCTCGTAGGTCGAGGGGCGATTCTGATAATTTAGGACTTCCGGGAACATAGTATAATGTGTTATCTGTAGTGACCTCAAAGCCTCGATTGATTGTTGGGTTCATCATGATGTCAAAAACATTTCCACAATAGGGTTGTGCAATAGCACTTAAACTTTTACTGATGTTGCATGATCGGTCACCGTCGATGACGAGGACGCGTTTGTGGCAATGGTGCGCCAACCAAGCCGAATAATTAAATAATACGGTGGATTTTCCAGTACCGCCCTTATTAATATTTGTCGCAATTGTTTTCATTTAAGTTCCTCCTTTAATAGCAATTAGGGCTATTATTAGTATAACGCGGATTTTATTGATTCTAAAAAAGTCACTATCGCTATCAGTAGGAATAGCAATAGTGACTTTTTGGGTTACCGCCTTAATAAGTTGTAGCGATGGGGCTTCACTTCGATACTAATGGTATCTAACATTAACCGTTCGGTACGGGAGGTTCGTCGATCTAAATAATATTGAAGGACATATTGGTGATAGTCAATTCGGTCACGTAAGGGTAAATGTCCTAAAATCTTCGTCTGGCTTTGTATATCTTGCGGGCGAACGGCAATGAAATTGTTTACAAAAATTTCACTACGACATGCAAGGTTTGCCTCATGGCACGCTTTGATTGGGTATCGATAGGCAAGTTTATGATAATAATCGTCACTTTTTCGACTCGAACAAGGGGCTAGTATGATTCGATTGGAGACTAAATCGTGTCCGATGACCACCATTGGTCGAGTTTTACCGGCAATGTTTTTAGGTAAACGGTCGTAATCTATATATTTCAAATAAGGGTCGTCTTTTTGACGATAGGGTACAAACATTGACACAATGTCAAAGGCGTAAATAGATATTGGATGATAAATGGGGAAACGTGTAGTTTCAGGTTTTTTAACACGTTTTAGTTTTGTATAAGTCATGACAATAAAGTCCTTTCTTTAGCTATTTTGATTGATAATGTTACTTTTCACGGTATTCACAAAATCACGTTTGTGAATCATGGCGTTCCAACGACTGGCGTCGTACGACTCATCGAAACAAAGTTCAAAATGATACACGCGTTCCATAATGTCTCGATTGCGGACGTTTCGTCCACGCCCTTGGACCAGTTTGGCATACCGAATAGGCGATTCATAAAAAATGGTTAAATTGCTCCATTGCCAATCTAACCCTTCGCCACCAGCTTCGTACTGTACTAAAAAGACCGTGTTTGGGTTTTTCGGTTCTAGGAGTTGTTCGTCTTTTAATGTCACAGCACCCGATACTTCTAAAATATCGAAGTGTGGGTAGAGGTTTTGAATGAGACGTTTTAAGATTAATCGTGCGTTATCATACTGATAAAAAATAATTACGGGTGTCTGTTTTTGGTCAAACACTCCAGCGGCACGTTGTTCCAAAATACCAATGATTAAGTCAGCTTTGTGCCAACCAGCGTCCATCAATAAAAATTGCTCTTGGGCAATTCGGGCTTGAATGAAGAACTCATAATAGCCTTCCTCATATAAGGTGTTGATATTATCATAGGCGAGACGTTCTTCGGGCGTAAAGGTGACATGGTTCATCGTTTTAACCACCTCGGGTTTGAATTGCGCTGTTTCAACATAAACGGTAATTTCAGCCAACCGTTGATCAATAAGTTCCGGTTGGTAAAAACAATTGCGGTCGATGGTACCATCGACGTCTGAGGTGACAATTGGGGAGTAGTAGCGGTCTAATTTCACACGATGTTGTTCTAGGAAATCCCTTTTGTTTTTATAAAAACCTGCCATGACGAGGTAGGTGATAACATTAATATACGAATTAGAAAATGAGGTAGCGGATAATCCTAAAATACCTTTGATTTCAGGACGCTTAGACAGTTGAATTGTTCGGTTCGAACGCTGACTAATTTTGTTCGATAAGGCAATCATATGAATCTCGTCACAAATTAAATACACGGGACGCTCTTGCGATCGTGCAAAGGTTAAACGTTGAATGATTTGGTTACAGTAGTCGTCGATAATTAGTTTTTCATAGTTATATATACTGATTAATAAATCGGTTCCCATTACGCGATTGTAATCAGCGACAGAGGCTTGCCACTGATTACTGCGAATAATAAAGGGTTTTGTGATTACCAATAAAAACGCGTTGGGTGATAAGGTGGCAAAGGTGTGAATCGCCCCATAGGTCTTCCCGCCACCTGTATCTACGGATAATAAGGTTAAGCGATTGCCTCGTTGATACGAGGCAATTATTTTTTCACAAATGGCAACGGTTGAGGGTCTTAGTGTAAAAACCATAAGCGACTCCTTTCTGATTAAAGCGACCAGTCATCGTCAAATTCCGTGGTGTCGGTCGTAACGTCTGGTGCCGTTTTTTGGTAGTCATGTAGAACTTCTTTGACGTCCGTTAATTTCGGTGGATTGGCGTCATGATCTACTTGACAAATGGCTTTAGTGATGGTTTCATAACGGTCTTCATTGAGACTATCTTTATCAGCAAAGTGACGAATGCTGCGTTTAAAGGCGTCTTTGGCAGAAACATGTTCTTTGGGATTCAAGGCTTTACAAAAGGTATACATCTCGGATTCCTTTTCATAAATCATTGGGTAGGGATTGTTACGAAACAGATTATTGTAATTTTCTAAAATCGTTTGTGGGTCGTCGGGATTTCTCACTTGGGTTTGACGTGCGGCAAATTGCGTTTTATCTTTCACCAAGTCGTGACTTTTTTCATCGACAATGGCTTCATACGGTGCCAAATCAATACCTAATTCCTGACTATATTGACGGGTGTCTCGTTGAATTACGGCGTCATACCAGCCCACGATGGCGTAACCAAGGTCCGTACGGTCAACATTTTTAGCGTCTTTGGCAATCCCTAAATCACAAAATGGTGCCAAATTTTCCGCTTTAGCAAATCGATTGAGCATGTCCACGTTTCCTAAACAGACATTGTGCTTATTGGTTCGCTGACGGTCAAGTTCCATTACACGTTCACGGTAGTCGGCACCATCTAATTCGTGACGTAATTCTTCGATACGGGTTCCATGTGACAAAACGATTTTTGCATAATCACTAAAGTTTGAGACAATGTCACACCCCCAATCCCGAATATCAGGGTCTTCATCTTGTAATACATGATCAATGACGGATTGATTAAATTGATACGTGTGCATGACTAAACTCCTTTCTTAGCTTATTTTGTGTGATTTGGATAGGCTTTGTTAATTAATTGACGCAAAAAGCGATCATAGGCGTCCATGATTTTATTTAGATCATTGACGTCACGTTCATTTAGTTGGTTAAAATATACCAACTCTTTAGCTGCAATGTGTAACAATTTGACACCACTTTTTGGATTTAATTGACGATTGGGTGTCTTAATGAATGCTTCCATTGCCGTATTTAATCGGTCAATGCGTTGTGAGTCTGTTAATGGTAGAGATGCTGTCATAAAAATTACCTCCTAATGATAATCTATTTTTATTATAACATGGTCAATGGGTGTTTTTAGTAAACTGACCATGGAGAAACCGTTGATAAATGGTGACTTTTTAAGAAAATAATTGAAGCGTGATATACTATAGTTAACATGATTCGACTGTAAGAAAGGACGATTTTATGTCTCAAATTTTAACGCACGCCAACGACCTTATTCAAACTTTTTTAAAAAAGCGTCACTTGTCACCACAAACTTTCGACGCCTTGCAACGTCCTTATAGTTACCCATTACATGATCCTGAATTATTACCGTACGCGCAAGACTATATCACCGCACTTCATCGTTTGCGCCATAAAAATATTGCCATTATTCCCGATTATGACACCGATGGTATTGCTAGTGGGACCTTGTTACATGTAGCGTTATCCTTATTAGATTTTACAGGAAAACGGTATCTCTATGCACCCACGACTCAAACGGGGTATGGTATGACACAAGCGTCTGTGGAACAGGTATTAGAGCACCAACGGGATACCGAAGTGATTTTAACTACAGATAATGGTGTTGTTGCCTATGAAGGCATTCATTATGCTCATATTTTGGGTATTGAGGTGTTGGTCTCAGATCACCATTTGGGTAAACCACAACCGACAGAAGCAACTGTTTGTGTAGACCCGAACCAATACCAACCAAACCCGTATCCTTTTAAAGACATCTGTGGTACCGTCGTCATCTGGAAATTAATGTTGCTGTATGCGAAACAATACAGCACCCCTGAGGTGTATCGCCTCATCAACCAATTGGTTGTTCTAGCAGGGATTGCAACGATTAGCGACGTTATGCCACTTTTGAATGAAAATCGAACCATTGTTAATGGGGCATTAGCCTTTTTACAAGGGACTCATCATTTACAAGAAGGCGTTACACCTGAGTACACAGCATGTGTGCAAGGATTGACCAGTTTAATGACGGCGCTAGAGCGTAATGGTAATTTGAAATACGGGATTGATGAAGACACGATTGGTTTTTACATCGCACCGATTTTAAATACACCCCGTCGAATCCTCGGAAGTTCTGAGTTGGGTTTTGCTTTATTTGATCCACAACGACTTGCCGGTGAGACACTTACGACGTCCGAAGTTGCTGAAAAATTGGTAACGCTGAATGCCTTACGAAAAACCGAAGTCAATACTGTCACACAACGATTAGAAACGACCTTTGCCGATAGTACGAGTGTTCAATCAGGTATTTGTGTATGCGTGAATGCCAAAGGTGGCTATGCCGGACTCATTGCTGGTCGATTGATGAATCAATTTCATGTTCCAACCCTGGTGTTTGCCTGCGACTTACCGACACGCTCGGATATTTTAATTGACCCTGAAACATTACCACCGGACACCATTATTGGTGCGTCGGGTCGTGCGCCAAAAGGGTTTCACTTATATAAAATTTTTAATGCGATTCATGACGCTCACCCTGAATTTTGTCCCACAGGCGGTGGTCATGCACAAGCGATTGGGTTAAGTGTTCGTAGTCAACACTGGTCCGCTTTTGTTAATGCCTTTCATGAACAAGTCGCAGGTCAAATAGCGGCTCATTCGAAACAAGCCGACCAAGCAAAACCATTAGTGCGTCCAAAAGATTTAGTGATTCAACTAGGGTCAGCGGTACCTGTGTCAGACATGCCGGTCGATTTTGTAGTCAATTCGTCTGATGGATTAGCGGCATTGAAAGAAGCGGTCGAGAGGTTGAACCGATTAAAACCATTTGGTCATGACTTTCCAAAACCAACCTTTACGATTGTAACCACGATTAAACCGACCACCATTCGCTACATGGGTCAAAGCAGCGATCACACTAAAGTCGAGTTAGCTGAGGGGTTTTCATTGCTTCAATGGCGTTCTGCAAAACAATGGCAAAGTCACGTAACCACACCTGAGCGTTTCACCATTATAGGCAACGGGTGCTTGTCCATTAATCGATTTCGACATCAAGAGAATTTGCAACTCATTTTAGATGAATGGTCTCCATTATCGCCAGAAAAAGACGTCTCATACTGAGGCGTCTTTTTTGTAATAACACGTAAATTGGTGGGCGGTAAGAAGTTGAATCCCGGCGACATCGTTATTATTTAATAGTCGAATGAGCGTATCACGTAAGGTGTTATCAATGGGTCCTGGATAACTAAACATTACAGGTTGATACAAGGTTTGACGTTGGTGGTCATCGGTCATTTCTAGGGTTTTTACCCAAAAGGCACGACCACCGGCTCGAGCGACATCCGCTAGTTGTCGAATTTGAGCCACGGTGGTTTTTACATGCCCGGTTTCACGTTTGACTTCAAAGGAATACCAGCGTCCGTCAATGCAAGCACTAATGTCGGGACGACCACGTCCAGTGGTTCCAGTAGCTTGGTTTTTCTTGGCATACCCGCCGTTTGCCGTAATTTGATCTAAAATACGGTGTTCTAATGAGGTTTCTAATACCATTATTTCCAACTCCAATCGGTTAAAATATGAATCAATTTTAATTGATTTTCCGCGTTATGATGGGTCAATCGATTAAACACGCTGTTGGTATCAGCGACTTGATTGAGCCACTCAAACACTAGTCGTTCACGCTCAAACGGGTCTGTTAAATAACTACTATAGTATTTTATTAAATAGGCTCGGAGTTTTTCAACCTGACTAGCAGAACTGATTTGTTCATTGGTCAATTGGGCGTTTTTCTCAGATAAGGCGAGATTGGCAACCGCTTGGTTTTTAACGAGACTCGCAAGGTCGTCATAGTTTTCTTGACAGGTGGTCAATTGTGCATGAGTTTCATCGTAATCGGATAAAATTTGTTTCAAGGTTGTTCGTAATTGTTCCACGTCAGCCTTGGTGTCTTTTAAAAGCGCTCGAGCGTCGTCTAGGTGCGTTTGTTCTACGGTAGATATATTTACCTTAGAATCGTTTTGTAACGTCTTAGACGGCAACTCAGGGGGTACAAACGACTGTTCTAACAAATAAACAATATGCACACGCTGATTGATGGTAAATTGGAGGGTATCATCAACGGCGATGTCTTTGAACACTTTTTTCTGTTTGGCAGGTGTTAAGGGTTGATCACCGACCACAAAGAAGCGGTCTTGGTATAAATACAAGCGGTCAGCAACACCAACGTCAGTCGACTGCAACCATGTCCGAATCAAATAGCAAAAATCGGTGAGTAAGGGTGTATAGTCTTTTAATGATTTGTATGGAATGTTATTGACGGTTTTTAATTGGTAATCGGTCATGTTCTCTAGCGCGTCATTGTCTAGGCGAAACTGATCGATTGCGTTTTTTAAGCCCACTTTTAAATCAATCGTAAACGGGATTGCACGCTTACGACCGAGGGCAATTGTGGTGTTAATCATTCATGAGCCACCTTTCTACTATTAATTTAATTCATTGTCAAGCTCTGTGGCACGTTTTGCGAGTTCATGTGCGTCAGAAAGAGTCGCTGACGTGTTTGGTTGTACCAAAGTGTCTTGAATCGTGTGTTGCAAGAGGTCTTTGGTTTGGTCATAGGCGATACTATTGTGTTGAATCAGCTCGTCAATGTCTTGATTCATGTCAAAGGCTGACATCTGTGGTTGATCGAGGCGTTCCATTCGATAGTCCATTCGTCCAATCAAGGTGTCAAAGCGAGGGTCGTCACGAAAGGGTTCTAACCCGTCGTAGGCTTGTTGGAATAAGGGACGTTCAAAAGCGTGTTGTTTTTCTGGATCAATTTGACGCAAAATCTTTCGATAATCTTTATCAAAAATACCCGAGGGTTTTAACGTTGGAATGACGATTTTATCCTCGTCGGCGTTCACCACTTGCGCAATATCATTGGCAGTGATGTTGCCTTGGTGGTGCCAGCGTAGAAGCTCGTGGTGCACTTGGTCTTTAACCCGCACCGTGTCTAAGGCAGTGACAGCAGCTTGTTGTTGCTCACGTAAATCGATAATCTCTTCAAGATCGGTTTTACGTGGTTCTTCCACACGATTAAAAACTTGGATTCTGGCTTGATCCACGTTATAACTTTGACTAACCACTTGTTGTCGGTAATACGGTAGAACGTCACGGTCGAGCAGCTCACGTTCTTGATGATTCAAATGAAAGCGCAAGGTACTGAGATACAACCATTCGTTTTGGGCAGTGGTTTGACGTTCTTTGGCAACGATTTGTTGCTGATTTGCGAGTTTGATTCGAGCCATCGTTTTCGACATTGGTGTGTCTTTTTTCTTGAGGGCTGGGATCGATTGCATTTGCATATCTAAAATGTCAGGTAAGGGTGTCGTGGATTCTTCTTGATCCAAGTTTTCCTGCAATGTCTTTTTAAAATCGTCGGCATTCAGCGCAGGTTGTTTTGTCGCCACGGTTTTTGCCACGGTATCAAAGAGGTACGTTTGTAAGACTTTGTTTTCAGGATTGGCTTTGGCAATCAAGAGGTTTTTGCGTAAATCAACATCGGCATAGCGTTCAGTGTATTGACGCAATAAGTTTTCTGACTCACAGACGGCTAAATTAGGAACGATGATATGTGGACGAGCAAGGTGTAACTGGGTGTCCACATCGACTTTTAACAACTCTTTTTCGCTTCGATCTAAACGTCCATATTCATAACCGTCATACCACCGTTGGGCTTGACTGACACGGGCGTCGGCTTGTTCGGTTAAGACGACGTGAGCATGGGCATGATCACGGTCTAATTGGACGGAGCCAATAAACATCGGCTCCACATAACCCATGACTCGAGACAATTTATTAAACCCATGACGCAAAGCATGTCGGAGTTTCATATCGTCAACGGTCGACATCAATGGTGGCAAGTCGTCTTGCGGTTCTTTGTCCGTTAAGACGTTGTGTTGACGTAAGTAATCACCGTCAAACGATACCACGATTTTTAAAACGGTATGGTCTTGGTCAAATGCCTGTTGAACCGCGTCAGCGCACGTAACCAAATGACTTTGTGACGCACTGACGGTTTCGGGTGTGAAGACGCGACCTTCCAAATGCGTTGTGGTTGTCCATGTTTTGGTAGACGAAGGGTCTAAATTGTCGGCTTGGTTTTTCAAGCGCTGCTGAGTGGTATGATACAACGATTGTGGGTCGTTGGGGTAAATGACCGGTGTGGTTGAATCTTGATACACGGGGTAACTGGTTAATGTGGCGTCATCACGTGCCGTGTACCCTTTAACAAAGTTTGCTGGGGTACTACCACGCACGTTTGCGGTATTGGTAAACGAATTTTTAATAACAATGGCGTTTGATTGCACTAGGATAAACCCTCTTTCTTATTAAGTTTAGCTATAAAATAGAACATCGTTTTTGGTTGGAAAACGATGTTCTAAACAGTTACAGTTCATTTGGGTTATTGAGATGATCTTGACGTTCCCGTTCACTTGCACCTGCAAGTAATGTTTTACTAATGACGGCTTTTAGGTCGTCGTCACGTAAAAAATTAAAGACATCATTGGGTGATTTTGCCCAAGAACCTTTTTGTAAATTTAATCCCAAGCGGTCTTGTAATAACCATGTGTCGCTAACTAACAAGGCGTAAACAATGGTTAAGACATCCGACGTTTGGTTTTCAAGGCGTTTAAGTGCATTTTTATCGAGTTTAGATGGTTGGTTTTCCGTTTTTGCATGGTCCAATTGACGAATCATTTTAACAAGCGGCGTTCGTTCGCCTGTTTTCAATTCATGAAACAATTGGCTTCTCATCGGCTCTTTGACGAGGTTTAATAACCCCAATGAGACCAAGTCGATGTTGCTTAAAAGGACATCTTGATCGGTTTCATCAGCAAATTGGTCACGTAGGTAGTCCATTAAGGGTGCTGGGGTACTAGTTCGTACCCAGGCACTCTTGACTTCTTTTTTACGGGTAATCGACGTTGCTAATGCTTTTGCACCAAGTTCTAATTGTTTTAAATCGTCTAATTCAACCATGGGAAGAAAACGATCATGTCCACTGGAGTAGGCGAACCAACTTCGCTGTCTCCTTTAAGTTTAAAGGCACGTAATTTCCCGTCATCATCTTTTTTCAAGGTCACTCGATTAAAAGTATCGTTACTCTTAATCACCAAGTAATCATCAGGATTGATGGCTTTATCGGCTTTGTAATCATCGCTGGTGTGATAGTAAATCACTTTAACATGGTCACTGTCAATGGTATCGCGTTTGATTGCGGCGATTTTGTATTCCGTTTTGGCTTGCGAAGAAGAAGTCATATACGAGATTCCTTTGGTAACAATGACCGCTAAAACGATAATTCCAATCACGATAGCAATGATTTTCTTCACGCGACGGTCAATCGGTGGTAATTTTGGTAGCTTGAATGACCCTTTACGTTTTGGTTTTACATCGTGTGGACTTTCTTTTGTGACTTTTGCCGGTTGGGCTTTCGGTTCTTCTACAGGTTCAGATTCAGTAGCTTCAGCCGGTGGTGTCGGTGACTCAGGTTCAGGTTCCGCTTTGGTTTGTTGTGTAGTTTGTGCCGTCATTAACGCCATCAATTGATTCAAGTGGTCACGAAGTTCTTGATTGGCTTCTTCGCTTTTACGAAGAGCGTCACGTAATTCGTGGTCTTGATTGGTCGGTGGCGTTGGTGTTGACGGTGCGCTTTCAGGATCCGCTTTGCGATTGAGTTTATCTAAGGCGATTTGGTCAATCAAGCGCTCTGATAAGGAATCTGCTCGTTTCCGTGTTTCTAAGCGAACTTCGGCAATCGTGTTTGGTAATTGGTTTAACAAAGCGACGGCTTGTCGGTCGACCTTGGTCAACGCTTGGGGTTGATGATCGCTCATAATGTTCACTAAATCGTCATTTAATTTGGCGAGTTGGTCAGCGTGAATCGCTTGAGCGGCAGCTTCGCATTCTTGTTTGCGGAGCGGTTCTTGTTTTTCATCGAATTCTCGTTCCGCTTTACGAATGGCTTCATCAATGGCGTCTTTTCGTAATTTTTGATAGTGGTCATTGATTTCTTGTTGAGCGTCCGCCACTAATGCCTCCAATTTGTCATCGGAGACATATCGGTCCACAAGTTGGTTGTAAATGGTGTCATGTTGGGCGATAAACGTATCTACATCGACCGCAGTATCTAACTGTTTGTCAATTTCGTATAAGAGTTCGCCTTTAACACTTTCAAGTTTGGTCGCTACGCTTGATTTTAAGGAATCATTGTAAATTTGTTTCATCTGATTAATCGTGCTAGATTGGTCGCCCGATAACTCAAATTTTGGTGTTGACACATTCATAAACAAGGTGTCGATTCGTTGGTTGTACCGTCTTAAAATCTCGTGTCGAACTTTTGCAAAAGGTTGTTCTTTGGTATTTTCAACCGACGGCTGTTTGATATAGCGAAGTAACGATTTAGTATCGTGTTCCACTTTTTCCATTTCAGCTTCGCGCTGTTTCGCCGCTTCCTCAATGTTAATCAAATCTTCTTTAAGTGGATCATCATTAAAATGTTCGACTAATGGTTCTTCGGGTAGACTTTCTGGTTCTGACACACTAGTGGCGTCACTAACGGGTGTACCGGCGAAATCATCATCGATAGTGCTATTACTATCGCTATCGGTAGCACTATTACTATCGCTATCGCCTACGGTCGTAGTTGGTTTGACCGGTTCTGACAAGGGGTCCTCAAGGTCTCCAAAAATATCGTTGGTAAAATCCTCTAGCTTGGTTGGGCTCACTACTGATTTTTCAGGGTTAGTTGCTGGTAGATCGCTTGGGGTGTCGAATAAATCATCATTTGACGCTAACGGGTTAGCCGTTGGGTCAAAATCACTCAATGGGTCACTAATTACTAACGGTTCAGGGTCGACGAGTGTATCCGATTCAGGTTCTTTGTTAGGTATCGGAGATTCAAGGTCGTCTGCCAATGGGTCGGCGGATTCATCAGGTACTTCCACGGAAGGTAAGGGTGCTTCCGGTTCATCAAAAGCTTCACCAAAATCTCCAGCAAAATTCTTGATGTCGTCTAACGCTTTTTGTTTTTCGGCAATAAATGCTTTAAACTCTGTCAAACTAATTGCTCCAGCTGGGACTTGGTGTTTGACCTCTTGGTCATTGACACCGGGTACCGTGATTTCACGTGCCTCGAATGGGGGTAACTTGTCGGTAGTTTGCCACACATAGTCTTTGTTGATGGCACCATCTAAACTATATTGTTCATAGTTATGGTCTGAGAGATCACTTGGTAACGTGACAATCTTGTAAAAAATGGGTGATGAGAATTCAAAACCCTCCAACGTGTATAAGGTTTCTACCGTAGGGATAATCGAAATCAATGGTGTTTCAGGGTGACTACCATCGGTCAAAATGAATTTTGAATCAAGGTTACACTGGAAGGTCGCACTCATAATAGATCCAGCGCAATCACCCTCAGCTTCGGCTAAACGAATCGCATTCCCAAACTGACCAAGGGATTCTTTGTCAGAGATAGGTGATTCCGCGAGCAATTCCTCGTTCAACCCCAATAGATAAATAAGTCCAGCGTCGTCATCTAAAAACACATAAGGCTGCTCGTCTGAAATCACGGCTTTTTGTAAAAACTCAATTCGATTGGATTCAACAACCGCATTTAATTTTAGTCGAGCAATGTTTGTAGAACGACCACTTTTTGGCGATGAGTTTTCTGTCGGTGACTCAGTGGTTGATGATTCTTTATGTTTCTTTGAAAACATTGATTAACGTCCTCACTTTCATTAAATTTACAACATTAGTCCTTTGACGGGAACGTCTCGAACAATGTGATAAACTTATTATACCACGCGTGTTCTGAAATCCTGATAAGTGAAAGTCCATTTTTTCAAAAAAATGGACTTTTTGTCAAAGGTTATAAAAAAAAGACTGGGCGATTCAATACACCCAGTCTTTTATCGATTATTCAGAAGTAGTGGTTTGTGTTACTTGTGTGTCCTTCGTCTCTTGACGGTCAAGTGATTTACCATTGACGTCAAATTGATCCATATGACCCGTTAATCGTTGAGAAACTAAACGATTGTTTTGGTCCATACTTTCTTGAATAAATCGTTGTGTCTTTTGAATATTAGCCACCGAGCGAACCACGTGAGGGGAAACCCCTTGACTAACCATTTCCGCTTTGGTTTTGGTGTAGCTTGATTGCAAGGTTTTTAATTTCGATTCTGCGGCTTGACGAACTTCGTCACTTGGTGCTGTTAACACGTCATTACGAACGGCTCGTTGTTGTGCTAAGTTGTCACCGAGTTTGTTCAAGTCATCAAAGAGTTGTGTACCGGTAACTTTCGATTGTTCGTTGACAAAGTGACCACTGGCACGAATGCCACCTACCACGTTTTGTGTTACGGCACGGTGGTATTGTGGGCTACGAACCCGTTTACGTGCTTCGGCAACGGTGGTTTCTGCGGTGACGCCACCAATACGGGTCAATCCTTCTAATCCTTGACGTGAATCACGTACTTTGCGGTATTCTCTAGCCGTTTGACGAGAACGTTTCACTTCGGACGCCCGAGCGAGATCGGTTTCAGACGCTAATGGTAATTCATGTTTTTCACGAGCGTCATTTAAGTTCCGACGGTAAGCACCGACATAATCACCGATTTCAAAGTTTTCGCCAGAAGCCATCATTTCTTTCACTTCGGCGACAGCGTTCGTATGAGCTTCTTGTAATGCTTCTTCCATACCCGGTTGATTTTGAACGCCAAAGGCTTTATTGGCTTTGATTTGTCCTTCGGCGGCTAAGTCCACAAGGTCTAATGGTGTAGCATTTGGATTCTTACTTAGGCTTGCGCTAAAGTTATCCAAACCAGCTTTATCGAGTTTTTCTTGCGTGTCAAGGGCTTGATTAAATTCTTGTTGTCCTTTTTCCATTAAGAGTTCTTTGTTTCGACGCAATACTTTATTATATTGTGGCGATTCTGGCATGGTCATATCGTAAATCTTTCGTTGTTTTGACCAATCGGCTAACTCTTTGTTTCCTAGGTTTGCCCCTTGTCGACGAAGATCGTTGTAGTCATTCAACTTCTGAGCGGCGGCTTCATGTTGTTGTTCCGCTAATTCACGAGATTGCTCGGTCATTACTTCGTCAGCTTCGGCATGGTCAGCGTCAAGACGTTGCGCCATTTCATCGGTTTCACGGTCATAATCACGAATGATTTGTTGATTGGCTTCAATGGTTCGAGTGGCTTCTTTGAGTTTTGCCTCACGAATCATTTGTTCTGCGTTAACCATGTTGGCTTTTGATTGTTCACCTAATCCAGCAGCTTCACTGGTATCGGCTTGTTCAGGATTTGCGGCACTGGCTAATGCTCGTTGAGCTTTTGCGGCAACGTCTTCAGCAGAACGTTCACCAGCACCCGGTGCTTTTCCGCGAACCTTTGCGGCAACTTTTGCGAAGTCACCAGCAACCCGTTTATTGATGTCACCGATTGGGCTTTGGTTGAATTTTTCTAAAGCGCCCATAGCTCCTAAAGCAGCTCCTGTTTTCAAACCACCGAGTAAGCCTTTCTTTTCGGTCTCATCATTTGGATCACCTTGTGCATTTCGTAAATCATCGGAGGTATCTTGGTGTTTTGTTGGATCATCTTCACCTTCACCATTTTTACCGCCACCATCACGATTCGTTTGTTGACGAGATTCAGCGGCTTGACGCATATTCCGCATTTCGTGTGGGTCACTTGCGCCTGATTGATGATTGATGGCATTGGCAACAGCTTTGATGATTTCATCGAAAGCCGTGATAATTTCGTGGAACCCACGGAAAATCCACCAACCAAGGAATAACATTAGGGCTGCTTCGACAATGTAGACAAAGCCGACAATGTTGGCGTTAATGGTGCCAGACATGGCTTGTGGTTTAATAATTTGGAACAAACCAGCAAACGTTTCATTCGTTGGCGAAAAGCTATTGTCACCAATTAACTTACTGATTACGACTTGGTCAATCACATTACGGAAACCAATGACAAATTGGTCACCGATAATGGCTACTAACACGGCAACAATCCACCGAATTAATAAGCCCCCTAAATCTTGAATTAAACCAATGACAGCTTTGATACTTCCGGTTGGAATCAAGATTGCATACTTAAACATTTTTGGTACTTGTCTAAAGAGGGCGTTAAAGATAACGACTAGCATTAACACGGCGAAGATTGCTGCTAGAAAGACCATGCTGACTACTCGGGCGTAACGACCGACAACCAGTAAGCCACGTCCTACCATACCAACCCCTAAATGGTTAACCATGCTAGAAAAGCCCCAGAGGTCACCTGGTTTTGTATAGATAATTCCAGAATCGGTTGGTTGAATATTTAAATAGTTAAACATTCCAATGGTACTTAAACCACCTTTACCGCCACGACCTAGCCCACCATTACTTCCACCAGACATGTTATACGTATCAATGTTTTTCTCGGCTTCATTGCCGCCGGCACCATCTGATACATACATGTTATGTCCTGAGTAATCTTCTTTTCCTAATTTGGTATCCCCACGGTCGGTATTTTTAGGAATTAAGACCAAGGGGTCTTTGGCAACTTCATCGTTTTTCTTTAAATCTTTGCTGGCACGAGATAAGTACCCTTTTACATAACCTTCCCAATCCGCAGAGGAATAGGTCGATTTGGTACCACCCCAGCGATTCATTAAGAAATCAATGGACGAAGCAACATCGCTAAACACATTGGTTCGATGGGCGTCTTCCTCGTTTGTGCTTTTATTGTTTGAAATTTTATCTGAATTACTACTTACCCGTGACGCAACTTTTGAGGCGTCTGAATTACCAGCATAGGTTGCATTAATGTTTAAGATATACCCTTCGGTTAAAACGGGTGGGGTAGGTGTTTCTGAACCAGACTTGGTGGTTTCAAACGTGTTGAGTTTTTCACTACCCGTTAAACCTTGGGTACTTTCACTGGCAGGTGGTAGATACATGCGTGAGGTTTCCACCCAACCTTGATAATCAATCCAGTTCCCATAAATCGGTGCAAGTGCAACTTGATAGGTTGGGTTTTCCGCCATGTCACCGATTCGAGAAATCAAATCAGTGGCTAAAATCCCGATGAAAAATGGAAAGACGAAAATGAAAATTGATTTCTTCACAAAGCGCCACAGGGAATTCAACATTCCTCGTCCATATTTTCCTTGCCGTCCAAGTCCAATGGTCGCACCGACTAATGACGCTAAGAGAATCAGTAGAAGAACCCCAATGGACATGTTGGCAATCCCTAAATAGATCGATTTTAAAATGTTGTAAACCGGTCGCCAGATAACACCCGCACCAGATAAAGAATTGGCGTCTTGGTTTAAGACAATGTGCTTGAGAATCTCAAAGGGATTAATTTGTTGCAAAATTGTCACACAGAGTGAAATGAGTGCCCCTGAGATGGCGACAATGATTAATCCTAAAACAATGGGTAGGGCGACGATCCGTTTTCCAAGGGATTGAAAGCCATTCGGTTGTCCCATTGGGGCGTGGTCGAGTCCTGATTGCGATAAAATATACGAAAACTGCGCTGATTTCGTAGCAGTGTTGGTCGCTCCGTTTTCACCCTCAGCACGATTGGCAAGGGCAGCGTAAGAGGTGCTAGCACTCCCACGAGTGGTATCCGTGAGAAGGGATTGCTTTCCTACCCCAAAATATCCCCAGTTTCGATAAATCCCCGTCATGGCGGCAGAATCATCTTGTCCTTTTACTGCATTTTTAGCAAATTCGGTGGCAACGTCCATCATTTTGAGGGTGTCATCGTCTTTGGCGTAAACGGTATGCGTGGTTGTCATACAAAACAACCCAACCGTTAGCAGTGCGAACACGCCGAGCCACAGTTTTCTAAACAGGTGGGGTGCGCGTGATACATCGTGTGTCATAAATAGATAACTCCTTTCTCCTAAATGGTTGGATTGGCGTCAAAGACTACATTTTCATACCCGCGTCGCAAATAATAACGAGTGTTAGACGCATTCGTGATATTGACACGAATATTGGTCGTCATATCTCCGATACTGCGTAACGCCTTGTCATAGTCATCGGCTTCAGTCGGTGACATAAACCCTGTCAATACCCAGTCAGCGGTTTCCATTCGTGACAATTTGTTATGGGATAAGAGAGCTTCAACACTACTATAGCAGAAAACAACTCGCACTCCTTTTTTATAGAGAATAGCTAAAATGTTTTCTAGGTATTGCTCGGTGATTGAATCAATTAATTCAGCACCATAGAAAATGAGTACGTCGCCTTTGTCAGTTTGATTGGCAATGGCTTCAAAGGAGTTAATCAGTTGCGCCAGTAAAATATTGGTCCCTCGACGTGCCAAGGTTGCATAACTAAAGAAATTGTGACGGGCACTACGGACACGATCGAATTCATCACTGGTTGGGGTATCAAACAAATCCGCACTGGTCGTTAGGGTTCGACTGATAATGGCTTGAATCTGTTTGTAAGACGCGGCTTCAATTGGATCATTAGACGCACGCCGTGCGAGGGATTCTATATAGTCCAGTAAGTTCCGCATGAAGTTTACGTCTTTATGAGGAATTCCAACGACCCGCAATTTATGGCGGTTGTGTGGGGCGTCTTCTGCCCAGACGTGGTTATCAATATAAAAGGCACGTAAGGCTTTGTCTAACGACGCCAAATTGATATTGGTTAAATCATCTTGACCCCCATTTAACGAAATTTGTTTTTCATTTAACTGTTGAATCATTGCGGTCCACGTTTGCATTTTCGCCGCGAAAATATCGAGTTCGTCTTCGGGTTCCCCAAACATTTCCACAGGGTTAATCCCACCTTTACCAAGGTCCATAATGTTTGTCAGCGGGTACAAGCGGTTGGATAATCGTAAATCCGTTAGTGCAAAGGTGAAAATACGTCCTTCGTCTGCCATGAATAATTGGTTAACTAACGCATTATACCAAAGATCACCACCCGTACCGTTTGGGATTTGTTCACCGCCGAGTCGGTCATATAATGAGGACGCTTGTTTGTTACGAATCGCCATCACGGCACGTTCAGAAAAGCGAGACATGTCCCAAATCACAGCGGTATTATTAATATCGCCCACTTGTTCACCCACGTTTACGCCGGTAGGGTCATTGACCCCTTGGGTAACCAGATTATAACTTCCGCCGTATTCATGAGTTGTAAACATCAATTTTCGACCCAATTGTTTTTCAGGATTTCCAAAGAGTTGATTGTACTCGTGAACCACTCGACCATAAGGTAGGGCTAATAAAATACCCGGTAAGCGAATCCGCAAACGACGTTGCATTTCGTCGACAAGACTATCTAACACTTCTAATGATTTTGCATTAATGACGTATTTCATAGAAGTAATTAAGTAACGATCGGCACCATCGAGTTCTTGGGCGATAATGTCAAAGTCGGTATCACGTGCTCGGGCTCGAATGTTGCTTCGACGTTTGGAACCACCCGTCGGTTGACTTGAGCTGCGGTCTGCGGCATTTTGCTTGCGTTCTGTCCATTTAGCAGGCATGACCTGAATGGTATTAATGAAGGTAATGTTGACCCCACTTAATTCATTGGTATCTGATACCAGTCCGCGAATGAACTCAACACCCCACTGTGGTTTCAAATCGATCGATTTTCCACTGCGGTCATAAATGAGAATAATAGCACCCACGGTGCCATTTGGAAATTCAATGTAATCTTCATGAATTTTAAAATAGTAGTTTCCTAAAATACGGGATACAAACGACCGACCGAGTACCCGGTGCCCATAACTTTCACCGAGAATGGATTCAGGGTCTGTTGTTGGACGGCTATCACTATCGCTATCACTATCGGTAGTGATAGCAGTAGCTATTGTACTATCGGTTGCCATAGCTTCACGTGATTGTCGTTCTTGGGCTTTACGGTCACGTTTCTTTTTAGATTTAAACATAAGTCAAAGTCTCCTTACAGGGTTGATTATTTAGGTAGTGTTTTGATTCGAATATCTTGTTCCTCTACAGTGAGTCCACCGTAAATTTCATGTAAAATCCGTTCTTCTTCCTCAGCTACTGGACGTTCAATGTGACTAATGACACGACCCACATTGGCTAACATGGATTGGAAATTAGAAATTCCTGTTCGCAAGTCAGATTTTGTTTCGGCACGGAGCAACACATATTGATGTAAGGCAATGAATCGTCCACGCACATGACTATCTAGTTTACGAATTTCAGATTGTAATAAATCAATGATTTCCGGATTGGTTTCGTGTTCAAGTTTGTCAAACAAGGCTGAAATTTGAACGTCCACTCGTTGACCCCCAGTATTTGTAATGAAACTATAGGTCACGTTGGTATCCAACCCACGAAGTGTTTCAACGTAACCGTCAATGGTTGCCGCTAAATCGGCGTCAAAGCGATTTTTAGACGCATTACCCACGATGTTGTACACCACGGCATAATGTGTAATAGCACCTTTTTCGTTGACACATGGTAGATACCCTTCGGGTTGTGATGGTTCAGCAAAACCAGTAAAAACGGATCCACGAAAGTAGTCTCCGTGAGCTGCTGTGGTCAAGCGACGTTTGCGATGGTCGGCGATGTTATCAACCATGGGACCGATCAGTTTAAAACCAGAAACACCCGGAATATCGGTTTCTCGTAACAGTAAATAGACGAAACAGATGTACCCAATGACAAACAATAATGTTCCAATTAAACTACCATCCATATAGAACGGTTTCGTGATAATGGTCCACATAATTCCTAGTGCGATAATCCATAAAAACAATTCTCGAATCGTTAAGGTCTTATCAAAACCAAAACCGGTTTTCTCACTTTTTAAGGGCACCTCAGTGTCCCAAAACGTGGTATCAAGGGTGTATGGAATTTTATAACTAGCTTTCAAAAGATATACCTCCTTTTAAGAAATGGTGGTCAAATAACCAGCTATCACTAGTATATCATAGGAAATACAAATCTTTAGGAAGTGAAAGTATTCTGTCATTTCTGGTTAAACATGCATGGCATTCAGGTATAAAATCGTCGGATTGGTCTTTTAAAAATTCACAAAGTCCCAAAAATCGGCGGTCATTAACGAAAACCCTTGGTATGACAGTCTTTTGATAGAAGAACCACTCTTTAAAAAGTTTGTGAAAAAAGCCGTGCCCGCAAAATAAAAACAGCCCTAGGGTAGAAAAAAACGTGTTGTAAAATTAAAAACGTGATAATACCAACGTTTTAAGCAATTGCGTTCGAAAAAAGTGGTCATAAGGAGATACGTATAATTATGCATGAATCTGCATGAAATGATACAATATAGCACCTATACCAATTTTTAACTCGAAAAAAATTTCTATAGAGCGCTTTTTTAAAACGGAGTTGAGATGATGTGAAAACGCTTACAACGTGATAACCCCTAGGTGAATCCCGTGCCCTCAAGCGGGCACAAGCGGGCACAAACATTTCACAAAGTACAAGTAAAGAATAAAGAGTTGTTAAGAGATAGTATAGTATTTATAAGGGTTTATAAGTGTTTCATATTCCTTGTGAAGTAACTTTTCCTGTTTTTTATTTTCGTGTCCACCTCGTGCCCGAAAAGGGGTACTTTTGCCCTCAAATCGTCCATTTTTGTGTCCACGGGTCAAAATTTCGGTCATTTTTTTAAAATTATTGAGTAGACCAACCCAAATTTTCACGTTTATGCACTCAATTTGCGTCCAATTTTTTCGTGCCCTTTTTTACCCTCGAGGGCACACTTTTGGGACAGAAAATTAGGATGAGTGAATTTAAGGGAAAACGTTGGTATTATCACGTTTTAACAGGTTTACCATTTTTCCGAGTTTGTGAAGTGGGCGGTCATGCCCTCTCGGGGGCATTTTTCGTAATTCACAAACTTTTTCATACATGTTTTTAAGGATTTGTACGGATTTCATTCGGATAAACTTGATAATACCGCGGTTTATCCGAGGTTCATTTTTGCATAATTTTTCAATTCAGGGTTTTTACAGGTCTTTTTTGCTTTTTTCAACCTTGTGTAAACATTCACTTACAATTCAATGTCTAAATCGGACCGTTTTAACCCTTCTAAACGAATCGCTTCTTGCTGAATGATGTCTTGGTTTTTGTGGACGCAACGAATTAAATAAGCGAGTAGTCCAATTCCCACAATTGATAGTAATTGTAAGAGAGATATTGGAATGATTATATTGATGATTGGCAGTTTTATTTGATACAACACCGAAGCATTTACATTAATCATAGCGTCGTTGGTAAAGGCACGTGCGACGTTGTTTTTTACGTCTAAAACGTTTGCGATGATCAGTACCATTGCCACGATGAATGTCAGGGCACGCGTCACGTTTCGACGTTTAATGAGCTGTTTATACTGTGTGGTTTTTTCTATTAAATGGTTTCTACGTGCCGTTTGTTTGGCAGATTTTGTTTGCTCGTTAGCGAAGTTTCGAGTGATGGTATAATAGGTTTTTAGGGTTACTTTTTTGTCCATGATGAGGTCTCCTTTTTGAGTTAATTAATTTCTGATTGTTTCATGTTATAATGAGTTTACTGATAATTATGGAGGTGCTATTTTGTCTAAAGAAAAGAAAAAGAAAGTTGGTGGCGGCTTGAGCAAAAAGAGTGAAGAACTTGCTAAAGTCGCGGCAGATAAACGACGTGAACGTGACCGCCTACAGCATGATAAACGTCTCGAACGAGAGCGTGCCAGGTTGAATAAACAGCGTCAAAAACGGGAGAAGAAGTTTCTCAAAATGCAAGCACGTCGTGACCGTGTGAATGCCACAAACGCCCCTAAAGGGTTCATGTCATCGATTCGGCGATTGTTCGATAAATTTATTTTGTTTGTCGGTTTGGTGACGCATAAACGGTTACTTTTTAAGACGTTTTTGTCGTTTGCAGCAATTCTGTGTATGGTCATTGGGACTACGATTTCGGTTGGTGGGTATTATCATAAGAAAGAAGAACGTGCTAAAATTCAAACCTTGTTCGACGATAACTTGTCCTTTTCTAAATCAGGATCCACCGTGACGTTGGATAAACCACAACGTGATGAAAGTAATCATACGGTGATTCTACCGATTAACGTGACACAAATTAACAACTTATCTAGCGACGCAAAAGACTATAAAGTGTTCATTCGAAGTTCATCGGGTGCCTTGACATACCGACCTAAAGCACAGTTAATGATTTTCGGAAATTCGGGGTCTATGGCACTAATCGTGAAGTCGCCAGTTCCGATTCCAAATCAAGTCGTACACGTCTATATTCGGAACGACCGTAACTTAATTGACCCTGATGAAAGCACTCAATCAATGACCGACGGGGGTACTGTAGACGACGCTACTAAAGCTGTTCGTGAGAAGTACGATGTTCTTGATTTCACTGTGAACTTGGGGGCAGATTCGATGAAAGTTTTACCTGAACGATTGAACCAATCGATTGATTCCATCGCCTTGTATCGTCATTTCTTTGCGGAACGTCGAATTAAAGATATTAAGAAAGCTTTAACAACGGAACAAGCACGATTGGCGACTTATTATCGACGAGCTGATGATTTCAGAAATGCCCTTGAAAACGATGGTTTCCAAGTACCGCTTGCTCCAAAAATTGCCCAAAAGGATACGAAACCTAACCACACTTTACCAGTTAATTTGCAAGGGAACTTGGACGATGGTTTCGTTGACAAAGACCATATTAAACAAATGAACGACGCGTTAAATGCCATTGATATTAGTGGTGATGTGTTTAACGATACAGACGAACGTGACCGTGAAGAGTTCTCAAAATTACCAGATGTAATTAAGAAAAACGATGGTACGACGTCGAATGATAGGATCAATAATCCTAACGGTGACGCAACCACTTCGCCGGCTAGTTATTGGCAGAAATTGCAAACGACTTGGGGCAATATCCGTGATTCTAAAAATGCGATTTACATTAAATATGCGTTAGAATTGTATTCGGTACAAGCTGATGTTTCCCGTCAAAGCGACGCTGTAACTACCACGCGTTTGAAACAATTCAAACTGATCGGTGATGTCCAAACGGACGACTAACTTATGAAGGAGAAATTACTATGTCAAACAAACTACTGTCTTTGGACGAGGTGATAAAACTCGTCAATCAAGTTGATGAAATTGACTTCGCCCAAGTTGATTTTGGTAACTTAAATTTAACACCAAATGCTAAAGGGGAAATCTTAAAACGGCAAGGGGACATTGACGATATTCGTAACAAATTATCCAATGTAAATCGTCGATTGCGTCGAGCAACGCAGACCTATGAGACCGATAAGAAATCCGAATTATTGAATAATCAAATGATCCTTTTATTGGAAAAACATGGGGGCGATTTATCGGCGGTTATGGCTATTTTGCAACAAGTCGATAAGTTGAGTGGTGCAACTGATACTGCACCTGAAAACGAGGAATCTGTGACTGATGAGGTTACTAATACTGCGTCACAGGTAACCGACATGTCGCACTCGTCTAACTATTAAGTCGACTGAAAAGAATCACTACGGTGGTTCTTTTTTTGTTTAGTAAAACCTATCCGTCTGATTAAATGCTTTCCACCAAGCGTTGTACTGGTCGATTGTTTTGTTCGGGTGACGTGTTAGTTGCCAACCATTTTTCAAAAGAATGGTTACGATATTTCCGATAGTGATGAGGGTAATATTGTTGCTTGTTTTGGTTAAACTGATTAGTCCATAGATACCCACGATGATTGCAATGCTGTCAATGATATTGAGACTGCATAGGTAAATGCTGATTAGCCAAACAATTGCAATAGCTAGTTTTATTAAGTGTTTTTGGGAACGAGGGTTTGTCAATGTTCGACGTAAAATACCCCAGATAATAAGCAAGTCAATTGCCACCAAACTGCCGATAGTGAGAATGACTGTTGGGTTAAATTGGTAGGCTTTTGTTACAAGTGCTGCGATAATTAGTCCGACGATAAAGATTTCGACAATGTGTTTTAGTTTTTGCATAAAGATTACACTCCTTTCATGTTGTATTTGGTCTTATTTTGTAAGACCATTTTTCATTTTAAGACGATTATGATGTCCATTTTTAGTAAAAATTGGACTTTTGGGGTCTATTTTGACCTTATTTTGAGGCGAAATGGACGTAAATGACTTGTCGAAGTCCATTCTTATAAAACTCAATTGTATCAAGGGTTTTATATCACTTTTTACTCAATTTATTTTGAGGAACAAGTTTTTCCTTATTATGCTCTTACTACCTCAAATTAGCCGACGATAGACGACAAGCGATAGACGACAAGCAACATAAGAGACGCACCGTGATCGACGTGATCGACGCGCGACACCTGTCACACCGTCGCGTCTCACAACCACCACTCATCGATTGTGGTCCTCATGTCCTCGATTGTGTCACTTGGGTCTCATGGTTTGACGCGTGGTTTCGATTGTGTCACTTGGGTCCTCATGTCCTCGATTGTGGTCCTCGTGTCCTTAGCGATTGTGGCACTTATGGTTACCCGTGGTGCGCGTGGTTTCGATTGTGTCACTGGGGTCCTCATGTCCTCGATTGTGGCACTCATGGTTACCTCTGGGGTCATGGTGCATCTCGAGTGTGTCGTCCACTGGGACACCTTGGTCACCTCTCATCGACACCTCTCATCGATCCATAGGTTCGATTGTGCCCGCGACAGGTTTTCCGTCGCGGAGGAAACTAGACTCGATTGAGGGTTTTGGGTTTTTAGCGCGTGGGGTTACTTGTGTTATACTAAAGGTATCATTTGAAAGTGAGGAATCTTTATGCAAACCATTATCTGTGAGAAACCCAAAGCCGCGAAAAAATTCGCGTCTATTTTAGGCGGAATGCGCGGCACTTTGAACGGTGAGCCTTACCAAATTGTACACGCGTTGGGACACTTGTTAGCCTTTGCTCCCTTGAAGGACATGGTCCCCAAAGACCGCGTAGAAAAGATGACCAGTTGGGACATCGACGACCTACCTTTTGATCGAGGGTGTATCCAATTTCGTTACGTCTTCGAAGACGAATTGCCTCAGGGTAACGCTGGTAAAAAGCGGGACAAAAATGACAACTTTAGTAACCGCCGCTTGTTCGCCACGATCAAACAAAGTCTTGACCAAAGTGACACCGCCATCATCGCCACCGACGACGACCCGTCGTGCGAAGGGGACACGATTGGCTGGGAGATTTTAAGTCTGGCACAATTCAAAGGAAAGGTGTATCGGTGTCGTTTTGCCGACGAATCCGCGACCAGTATTAAGCGCGCGTTAGAGCCACAGAATTTAATTCCGTTTCCCAAAAATCACCCGGACCATCTCCGTGGACTCACGCGAAAACAATTCGACTATTTTACCATTCAATACACGCGAGCTTTGACCGACCTTGCCACCAAAAAAGCGGTGATTGACGGCGGGAAACAAATGGTCACCGCGGGACGTTTGAAAACAATGATGGTCGACTGTGTTGGTCGCAGTGAATGGGCACATGACCAATTCCAACCGCACTCGGATTACCTTGCCATCTACGTCGATTCCGCAGGTCATCGCTTCCTTAACAAGGACCCCGAATTGTACACCTCGGATACCTTAGCCAAACAAGCAGCTCAAGCGTTACCGGCTAGTCAAGTGGTGCAAGTGGCACAGACCACCAAGAAAAAACGTCCACCACAGTTCACCACGTTTTCGGCGTTACCTGGACGCATGGAAGCCCTCGGTTTTACCAGTTCCGACATCGAAACCGAGACCATCAACACCTACCAACAACTCTATGAAGCGGACTACTTATCGTACCCACGAACCGGTGACCGCATTATCACCCAACAACAATTGGAAGACTTGATTCCACTGGTTGATTCCTTGGCACAAGTGGTTGGTGTTGATAGTGCCCTCTTGGACAAAACAGCGTTTCGCTCCTACCTGATTGGTGAGGGGGCACACGGGGCAAACCGACCTGGAACCAACATTCCCAAACACCTGAGTGACCTCGAATCCTATGGTCGTCTCGCGGTGCCATTGTACGAAGAATTAACCCGTGGATTTTTGGCAGGCTTTGCGCCAGATGCCACCTATGAGGTGACTCGTTTTGCCGACACGACGCAGACCTACATCTACCAACAATCACGATTAATGAGTCATGGTTTTTTGAACATTCTAAAAGACGATATGTCGTCTTCAGACGACGCCGACACGCTTGATTCAGAGACTGCATTAGTGACCGTGGGGGACACTTTGACGCCAACCTCCTACGAGAAAAAAGCCAGTCGTCCGTCGTACATGACGACGGACCGTCTGATGAAATTCTTGATTGCACATGACACGGGAACCGACGCGACACAATTGCAAACGCTGGTCGACATTATGAAGCAAGGATCGCGTCGAGATACACAACTCATTAAAAAGGTGGGTAAGAGTTTACGCTTGACCAAACTAGGGACCGTTTCCTTCTTGTTAAGCGATAAAACGATTCTTGCCGACGTGGAAATGACCAAGCGCTTAAATGAGTCCTTGGACGACATTCGAACCGGCAAACGAACACCGCAAAACGTCTTGAGTTTGTTCGACACAATGATTACCCGTGACTTGGCGCAGATTCGCAAAAACGTGACACACTTGTCGAGTTTGGAGACCGTTAAACAATCCGTGAAACACCCGAAAGTCTCTAAATGTTATCAACCAACCGGTGAGGTGGTCGCCATTCGTTCAGGCTTTGGGGACCACACCTTCACCGAAGACGAATTGACCCATTTGTTCCTCGGGGAAACCATCCGTTTCACCGATGAGAACGGACGGGTAACGCGGGGTAAATTGGCGGACCGTGGGACCTACGGGTTTGGTTTCCAGAAGATCATTGATGTCGTTGGGGGACCCTTGGTTGCCTGTCAGCAAACCTCAAAAGCAGCCCAAGCCTTCATCGGAAAACCGATTGAGTTTGCGTCGAGCTTTTCGGAACACACCTTTACACCAGAGGAAGTGACTCGCCTGTTAAACGGAGAAACCATTTCCTTTGACGGGGTCTCACGTAAGACGGGGGTTGCTAAAACGTATCCGGTGCATGGCTGTCTCAAATACGCGAAACCGTATGGTGGTCAGGGTGCGATGCGTTGGGGTTTTGCACCTGACTTCACAAAGAAGAAGAAACCCAATACAACGCAGGGACGAAAACGCTAAAAAAGAAAACCCCCAAAAAGAAAAACCTGTCCGTAAAGTGACAGGCTAAAAAATAAAAAAAGACACGTTGGCGCTCGGCTCAACGTGTCTTTTTTAGGAACGCTTGATTAAGCGTTGATTTCTAATGGTTTCATTGTTTTAGGGTCTAACAAAATTTTTTCTGTTGCATAAGAACCGTCTTCGTTCTTAACGGTGTTGTAACCAACGCGAACGATCTTAACAGCACCTTTAATGTCAACTTCAATTGCTTTTGCAAAATCGATAACGTCAGCTTCTGATTTGAAGTCGCGACCTGAGGCAATGCCTGTAACGCCAGCTTTGTTGTAACCTTTGTTTAAGTCTGTGTTTACTAATGTGAAACGAACTTTGTTGTATGCTTTCATGATGATTCCTCCTATGGAATAAGTTTTTTTTAGTTATGTTATGTGTTTTCTATCAAAAAAGAATGACTTACGCGTCACCTTTAAGTGCTAATGGTTTCATTGTTTTAGGGTCTAACAAAATTTTTTCTGTTGCATAAGAACCGTCTTCGTTCTTAACGGTGTTGTAACCAACGCGAACAATTTTAACCGCACCTTTAACAGCAACTTTGATCGCTTTTGCAAAATCAAGAACATCCGCTTCTGATTTGAAGTCACGACCTGAAGCGATACCAGTGACACCTGCTTTGTTGTAACCTTTGTTTAAGTCTGTGTTTACTAATGTGAAACGAACTTTGTTGTATGCTTTCATGATGATTCCTCCATTTGGATAAAATTTTTTTAATTTTTATTACAAAATTTCGATTGTTGGCAAACAGGGTCATCGTTTGCCGTAACACTGTTGGTACAGTGGGTGACACTTGGGTGACCACTGGGGGTCTTTCGCACGCATTTGGGCTCGCCGACACGTCTAGCCAAACAGTTACCACTCACTTCATTGTCGGCGAAAAAAAAAGCGCGTGCTTTATAATTAAATCTGTTACACTAGTTGACTGCGTGGTACTCGGGGTAACCACTCGTTGGCACCTTGCCGACCCGTCTAGCCAAACAGTTACCACTGTTAAACTGGTCGGCAAAAAAAAAAACGTCTCGCTGTGAAGGGGTGAGACGTTTTTCCTCTGGGTGTCATCACTATCACTATAGATAGTAGTAGTGATAGTAGTAGTGATAGTGATAGGAATTTAGGATACCTGTTGAGGACGGTAGGCAATGGGTTGTCCATCGAGCTGCGCTTGTAAGTAATTCGTACGACGGCGCTCTTGGCATAGATCGTGGTGCAACTCTTTAATCACAGTCAAACATGCCACGAGACACACTGCCATCAAGAGCGCGCCGAGGATTTCGGCAATGGCGATGAGTCCAATGGTGTTTAAGTGTAACTGGTTGGCACCAATGAGGTAAATGGTGTTGGTCACACCGGTGGCTAACAGCGTCACTTGGGTGAACCCGAAGATCAAGCGGGCACTCCAACGGCGCAATAGGCGAATCCCTTGTAACGTGAGGGTCACGACGATAAACATGACCGCCATGAGGGTCACGGTTACGTAAGGGTGGTAGCGAAGTACGTGTTCAACATAGTCGATAAATGGGCGGTTCATTTGAATCGTTGGGTACATGGGGGTTCCTCCTTTTTCTAGGGTGCTTACATTGGGTCAACACGAATATAAAACCAGTCGTAGCGTAAGGCAATTGCTGCGGCGGCGCGGTCTGCGGCAAACAAGTCCTTTTCGTAAAAGGTGTACACTTGTTCTTTATGGTCATTGTCGCGATAGTAGGCTTTGAATTTTTGCATGAGGTCTCCTTTGTCTAATGGGTGGATGAGTACCCCTTGGGGGGTACTTGGGTTACATGATTAATAATAACAAAAGCTCGATTGTGGTCGCCCGGGGTCATCGGGCGACTGACTCTTTAGGGGCAAAGCACCACACACACGCTATCCCTTTTTTTTTTTTGACTGTTTTTCTAAAACATCAGAGTTGCCGATACAAATGCCACCAAAGACATCAAATGATGTCTTCATGGGCAACACTTACGCTTATCTTGTGGCGGTGTTCCCTCAAGTGTTTTTTTTATGAGCATGTTACAGTAAATGATATGAGAGGTCACTCATTTGACCGCTGACACCTGTGTGACATCTATGGGGAGGGTGCGTATCAAACATGTTCTATGGCGTTTTTAATGGGGTCTGTGTGCAAGTATCCACATGGGACTCACTAGTGAACCACTAGTGGTTTATCCAACACTGGAGGTGTTGGTCTGTCGGAAAACGTTGTCCATAAAAGGGTCAACGAGGGTTTTGGAGCGAAGCGCTACAAGGGGTTACCCTTTCGCGCGACGCTTAAACGTCAGGACTCTTTAGGAATCATCGTTAGAATGTGGGGTTGATAAATAACAAAACTGCCATCAACACGGTCTTGGTCATTTAATTGTTCATAGGTGTGCGTGTAGCCAAACTGGGTCAATAGGTTAACGATTTCGTCCAATTGGTGGGTCGTTTGATACAATTCATTAATAATATTCACATCTGAACTGTTTTCACGTAGCATTTGGCACGCACGCACTTTTGCGGTGTTATAGTGTTCACCAAAATTGTCCCAATAACCAGTAGCTTTAATCAAGCGGTTCAATTGAACACGTGTTAATTCTTGTGACTGTGATGAGAGCGCTTGACCAACATGTTCATTGACGACGTAGTGTACAACTTGAGGTCCAAATGTTTTCGCACGATCGTAATCCTGAGTGACATAATAGCCAATCCCGGTACTATGTCCATGAGTTGCGGTATAATAGCGGGTGTTCATTACGTCAAGGGTGAGGGCTTCTTGTGTCTCACCACCATGATAGACATGTAAGCCACGAACTAATTCAATTGTTTTCATCGCACTTTCTCCTTTTTTATGTTTTTCAAATAGTTTGCTTTGGTTAACTGTGGGTGATTGTTTAAAAAATCATTACCAATGATTTTGATTTGTGGTAGCACAAGGTTTACGATTATTTGATTCCAACTTAAAAACCTATCGCCAATGGTTTTTACCTGTGGTAACACAAGGTTTACGATTGTTTGATTACAAACTAAAAAATCATCACCGATACTTTGACAATGGGTATCACGTAGTGTCTTGATTTTTCCGTGGTTCAATATAAGTTCCACAGTCATCACTCCTTGTTGTGAGGTAAGGATTATGAAATAATACATCACAACCAATCGTTTTAATATTCAGTAATTCAAGGCGTGTTAGTGTTTCATTCCAAAACAAGAAACGATTACCAATCGTTTCAACGTTCAATAATTCAAGATGTATTAATGAATTATTAAAATATAAGCAATAGTCACCAAAAACTTTAACGCTTGGTAATTCAATGCATGTTAACGAATCATTGCAATACAAGAAAGTATCACCAATGATTTTAACACTTGGCAGTTTGAGCTGTGTTAATGATCTATTACAATGCAAGAATTCAGCACCAATACGTTCAGCATTTGATAGCTCGAGATAGGTTAACACTTTATTAAAACACAAGAAACTATTGCCAATCACTTTAACATTTGGCAAGTTAAGGTGCGTCAATGACTCGTTAAGTGATAAGCAATCATTACCAATCTGTTTAACATTTAGTAATTCAAGATGTATTAATGAATTATTCCAATACAAGAAACGATCGTCAATATTTTGACAATGGGTATCACGCAATGTTTTTATT
>JAAAKD020118047.1:0-22115 GCA_010014825.2 Danaus melanippus | reverse complement strand
AAATAAAATTAGACTAAGATTAATCTTTCACGCAATTCTATCCTTCTGACTTCTGGTGGAATAAACGCTCTGATTCCATCCTCATTAAAACCAATCAATAAGCAATCCTCATCAAAAATTAATGGTCGTTTTAGAAGTCGTGGATTTTCTTGAATGAGTACGAAAGCTTCTTCGAGCACCAGTTCATCAAAATTATAATTTAAAGCTGAATAGGCTTTTCCTCTTTTCGCAATTATATCTTCCAGTCCATTCTCTGTCAGGGATAAAATTTTAATTAAATCATCTTTCTTCATGACATCTTTTGATAAATTAATTTCTTCAAATTCAATGTGATGTTTACGTAACCATTTTTTAGCTTTTCTACAAGATGAACAAGAACCACTAAGATAAATTTTAATCATATTTTCTCCCTATCTATTTTTCATATTTCTATTCTAACATGAAAGCGCGTTAATTAAAAGAGTAAAATAAATGTTTTTTTATAATTATAATTTATTTCTCATTTTATTTGCGTTATTTATTCCTTTTGTTTGATAATTTCACAAATTTTTGATAAAATTATCACAAAGAAACTGATTATTAATTAGTTTTAATAAAATCGAATTAAATTTTTGAGGTACAACAATGACTGATCATAAACCAAGCAAAAGCTTACCTAAAGCAACTGCAAAACGATTGCCACAGTACTACAGACTATTTAAAAGTCTTGTTGAAGAAAATGTGACACGCACAAATTCACAACTTATTTCAGAAAAAATTGGGGTAGATGCTGCTACAATTCGCCGTGATTTCTCTTTATTTGGTGAATTAGGGCGAAGAGGATACGGTTATGAAACTAAAGTTCTACGTGACTTCTTCGGAGAACTCCTTGGTCAAGATCAAGAAACGCATATTGCTCTAATTGGTGTCGGAAACCTTGGTCGTGCATTGCTTCATTATCAATTCCAAGATAGAAACAAAATGAGAATCACGCAAGCCTATGATATTTCTGGTAATCCTTTAGTCGGAACACAAACAGATGATGGAATTCCAATTTATAATATTTCCGATTTAGAAAAAAATGTTAAAAAATCGGATATCAAAACAGCAATTCTCTCTGTTCGTAAAGAAAATGCCCAAGAAGTTGTTGACACTCTAGTCAAAGCTGGTATCAAAGGTTTCCTAAACTTTGCCCCAATTCGGTTGAAAGTCCCTTCAGATGTGGTTGTTCAATCAATTGATTTAACTAAGGAGTTGCAAACTCTATTATTTTTCATGGGATCTCAAGAAGACTAAATTAGCTCAAATTAAAAGAACAGTTTTTATAGACTGTTCTTTTTCGTTTTTTTATAGATGAGAAGTAATCTTTTGTTATACCATCCTTCATTTTCTGATTTCTTCTTCACGAAAACTAAAATAATTACCAGCTCCTACAATAATATGATCAATAAAATTAATCCCCACATCCTCACAAGATTTTTTTATTTTGTTAGTAAATATTTTATCAGCCTGACTTGGTTGTAAATTTCCTGAGGGATGATTATGTGCAACTAACAGTCCTACTGAAAGATTTTTTATTGCATGATAAAGAATCTCTCTAGGGCTTGCGGTTGCATGATTAACCGCCCCTATAAAAATTGTTTTTTTCTCAATAATTCTATTTTGACCATCTAAATAGGTCGCCACAAGATGCTCTTGCTCAAAATTTTGCATTTCAAAAGCAAGACTTAATCCGTATTCTTTAGAGCTCAATACTTGACCATAACGTTTTCTATTAGTAGTTTGTATTCTTTTTCCTAGTTCAATCATTGCTCGAATTTCAATTGCTTTTGCCAGTCCAATCCCTGAAATTTCTCTGAGTTCATTAATTGAAGCTTTACGCAAATTAACTAAAGTTTCAAAATATCGAAGAATTTCTAAAGCTAAATTTAATGATGAATACTTTTTAGTACCTGTTCGCAATAATATCGCTAACAGCTCAACATCAGATAAGCATTCTTCCCCTAAAAATTCTAAGCGTTCCCTAGGTTGCATTGGATATGGATTTTCTCTTAGTTCATACATACTATTATATACGGAAAAACCTTGCTTTTGTCACTGACAAAAGATTAATTAACCAAAAAAGTTCTGATAAATCTCAGAACTTTTTTATTTTAGTTATCATTTTACTGACAGAAATTTCTGTCAGTAAAAATTATTCAACTGTTACTGCTTTAGCTAAATTACGTGGTTTATCAACATCAAGTCCACGTTGCATTGAAGCATAATAAGCAATTAATTGTGTTGGAATAACCATTGAAATTGCTGACAAATAAGGATGAACTTGGTTGACAACAATTGTATCATCTTCACGGGCCACTCCTTCTTCAACAATTGTGATAGCTGAGGCACCACGAGCCACTGTTTCCATTACATTTCCACGAGTATGAGCTGCTACTTCTTCATTATTAGAAATTAAAGCAAGTACTGGAGTTCCTTTTTCAATCAATGAAATCGTTCCATGCTTTAATTCTCCAGCAGCAAATCCTTCACATTGAATATAAGAAATTTCTTTTAATTTTAGAGAAGCTTCCATTGCTACATAATAGTCTTGTTTTCGTCCAATATAGAAAGCATTGCGGGTTGTTGGCAATAAGTCAGCTACAACTGCAGCAATTTCGTCTTTTTCAGATAAAGTGGCTTCAATTGATTGAGCGACTAAAGACAATTCTTTAACCAAATCAAATTCTTTTGCTTTAACTTCTCCTTCAGCCTCACCAACTGCCTTTGCAAGAAAAGCCAAAGTTGCAATCTGTCCTGTATATGCTTTGGTTGAAGCAACTGCAATTTCTGGTCCAGCACCGATTAACATTGTATAAGTTGCTTCACGTGATAAAGTGGAACCGGGAACATTTGTAACTGTTAAGCTTGGAAGTCCTAATTCATTTACTTTTACTAAAACCTGACGGCTGTCAGCTGTTTCACCAGACTGTGAAAGGAAAATAAAGAATGGTTTTTGACTCAATAAAGGCATATCATAGCCCCATTCTGAAGCAAGACCAAGTTCAACCGGTGTATTTGTCAATGATTCAAGCATCATTTTAGCCCCATAACCTGCATGATAAGACGTTCCGGCGGCAATAATATAAATACGATCAGCTTCTTGAATTCCCTTGATAATGTCTTGATCGACTTTCATTGTTCCATCTTCATTTGCATAAGTCGCAATGAGTTTACGCATAACTGCTGGTTGCTCATCAATTTCTTTGAGCATGTAGAAAGGATAAGTTCCTTTCCCAATGTCAGATAAATCGAGTTCGGCTGTGTATGACTCACGTGAAAGTACATTACCTTCGTAATCCATAACTGTAACATTATCTTTTGTTAACACAACAAGCTCTTTATCGTGAATTTCCATAAATTCAGATGTTTCACGAATCATCGCCATAGCATCTGAGCAGACCATGTTGTAGCCTTCACCAAGCCCGATTAATAATGGTGATTTATTTTTGGCAACATAAATCACTTCTGCATCTTCGCTATCCATAAGAGCAAAGGCATAAGAACCTTGAATTAAGCTTAGAGCTTTTTTGAATGCTTCAAGTGTTGAAAGTCCTTTTTCTTCAGCAAATTTAGCAATTAAATGAACTGCAATTTCAGTATCGGTTTGTCCTTTAAAAATATCATTCATCAAAAATTCGTTTTTAAGTTCAACAAAATTTTCAATCACACCATTATGTACTAAAATAAAGCGACCTGATGTTGAAGTATGTGGATGAGCATTGTCTTCCGTTGGTTTACCATGAGTAGCCCAACGTGTGTGACCAATACCTGCTGTTCCTGAAACATCAATCCCTAACTTCCCTCTTAAATCTGCAATGCGTCCAACAGATTTAACTAATTTCGCTGCTGTTTCTTGACCATTTACAAAAATACCGGCTGAATCATAACCACGATATTCAAGTTTTTCGAGTCCTTGCATCAAAATATCAGTTGTATTTTTACTACCTACAACACCAACAATCCCACACATAATAAAGCTCCATTTAACCCACCTTTAAAATTGGTATAGTTAATTATTTTTCTAATATTTATTTATAAATAGCATTATATTACACTTATTTGTCGTTGTCAAGTATAAAACTTCTAATAAAACTCAAAAAGAAGATAATTGGTATAATTTATTTTCAACATTAATAAAAACCAATTGATATCAATTGGTTTTTTTAGATTTTTCTTGATACTTAATGTATGTGGGATAAGTAAGTAATAGAATACTAATTCCTTCGAGAAATCCGCCGATTGTATCACTTGGATAATGTACCCCTACAAAAATTCTTGAAAACATTACTAATGCAATTAATATAATACATAAAATGCCTAATAAAATTTTAGAAGAACGATTTTTAAGTTTTCCTAGACAGATAAAGAAAATACTTCCAAAAATAATTGTTGCAAAAATGGAATGACCGCTTGGAAAACTTTTCCCAGCTTCATTGGCAAAAGCCGCTAACCGATGAATATCAGGACGTTCTCGACCAATAATTACTTTAATAACAGTATTTAAAGCAAGGCTTAAAACAACTGTTGCCGCAAACCAGATTGTCGCTTCTTTCTGTTTAAAGAGAAGATATAAAACCAAAGCAAGTAGAGCTGCGACAATTATTCCACCTTTATCTCCAAAAATATTTGTCATATGAGAGAAAAAGTAAGTGAGTCCTGAAGAGCTTTGTAAATGAAAAGCCCAAGTTTGAATTGGTCGATCAAAAGGAAACGGACCATGAGTAAAATCAATTTTAACAAAGAGAGCTAAAATTAAAAAGGCAAGGGTGGTAATAGCACCCGAAATATAATAGATTTTTTTATTCATAATTAATTAGTTTTCTATAGACTCCATTAGGAGATGAAAAGTTGACCCTTTCGGAGAATTATTTGAAACAAAGACTTTGGCATCATTCAATTGTGCATATTCCTTCGCAATTGCCAAACCAAGTCCTGTTCCAGGAATTTCACTTGAACGGGATTTATCAATTCGATAAAATCGTTCAAAAATATTATCTTTTTCTTCTTCTGGAACGCCAATACCTTCGTCAGCAACCTGAAAATCAACTTGATGATTTTCCAAAGTAATATTTATTGTAATTTCTGAGTTGGAAGGTGAATATTTTCCAGCATTTTCAAGAAAGATAATAATAATTTTGTATAGCGCCATTTTATCCATGCTGACAAATAAATCTGTTTGGATATCAAAGTTTATTTTTTGTCTTAGCGCGAGTTGAATTTCACTGACCACTTTGTCAGTAAATTTACTTAAGTTAATTCTTTCTTTTTTCATTTCTAAATGATTTCCTCTAGAAATGGTCAGTAAATTTTCGATTAAAACTTTCATTCTCATTGATTCTTCATCAATATAGGAAAGTGACTCATCAACAATTTCTGGATGTTCATGCCAACGTCTTTTGAGTAAATTCACATGTCCGCGAATTGCAGCAACTGGCGTTCTTAGCTCATGTGAAGCATCCGAGACAAATTGTTGCTCATTTTCAATTTTTTGATTCAGTCGATTGAGCAAACGATTGAAACTTTGACTTAACTGATGAACTTCAAGAGGATTTTTACTGACAGGAACTTGTTTAACATCCTTTCCATCAGTTGCCACCACAATATCTGTCAAAGGCTGACTAATCGTTCTGGCCGCTTTTTGAATTAAAATCAAAGCAAGGAAAAAGAGGAAAATCATGACAGCAATAATAACTAATATAGCTCTAATCATTGATTTAACTACAACATTTATATTCAACCATAACTCGGCTTTGGTTCCATTTTTAGAAGTTTTTGAACTATATAAAAAGATATCATCTCTTAATAGACTAAAATTTCCCCAAGATTTTCGTGATTTTAAAAAATTTGTTGTTCCTTGACTCTCTTCTCTTTGACCTGAAGGACTTGTCAGTCGAACAAATGTAGCTTTTTCGTCTTTTTCACTATCAAGTTTAAATTCATCCCAATTCACTTGCCCATTAGTTGCTGCCGTTTGAACGGAATTTAAAAGTGCCGCTCCCTCACTCTTACGGATTTGTAAACTTGTAAATGCAACAATTCCGGAAACAATGATTGTAATCAACAGACTAAAAATTAAGAAAATACGGACAAAAGTATCGGTAATAATTTTGGCACTTGTTTTTGATTCTATTTCTTTCATTCGCTAATTTACTTTACTATTTTTTAAGGGAGAGTATGAGCCCTCTTTTGAAATATGTGCTTTTAACTTACGGTATTCTAATAAGGTTAAAATAATCATCAATACGTCAACCGCACATAAAACGAGCATTGAAATTGACCCATGATTAAAAAATTCAAAGATTTGATAAAGAATAAAACCAACTAAAAGTAATATTGATAAGGGGTATGACCATAGAATCTTTTTCCAGAGCAGAGCCAACGTCACCAACTTTAGTGCACCATGTAAAAGTAAATATACAATAGCAAATAAAGTAGCATCATTGGTCAGCCTTTCTCCTGCATTTGTAATCATCGTAGAGAACGGGCTTAGAGAAATAGCCAGTGCAAGATGGTGAATAGTTGCTTTAATTAAATCAAGTGGAACAAAGATTAAAAGTAAACCTGATATAAATTCAACAAAAGCAAAAATACTTTTACCCAGAAGCATTGTGTTAAAACTAACATCTAATAATTCTTCTTTATTTTTCACTTTATTCATGGCTACCTCTTTTCCTCTCTCAGTTTTCGTTATTTAAACGATAACCTATACCACGAACGGCTTCAATGAGAGATTTATGATTTGGCAAATCAATTTTAGCACGAAGGTAGCGAACATAAGCATCCACGGTATTTTCCTGACCGTCAAAATCCATGCCCCATACATCATCCAAAATATCTGCTCGACTTACCACTATACCACGATGTTCTAAAAAATAGCTTAACAAAGAAAATTCTCTTTGGATCAAATTGACTGTTTTACCAGCCACTTCTGTTGTATGAGCACTTAAATCAACTTTTAAGTAATCAAGTTCATAGACCTTGGAAGAAGAATTTGACCATTTCCTAAAAATCAACCTCAGCCGAGCCAATAGCTCCTCAATTTCAAAAGGTTTAGTAATATAATCATCTGCTCCCGCATCAAGACCGGCGACTTTATCTCCAATATAATCACGCGCTGTCAAGAAGATAATTGGTGTATCAGGCTGAATTTTTTTCATTCGACGTAACACTGTCAAGCCATCTAATTTTGGAATCATCCAATCAAGCAAAACAACATCAATAGCAGACTTAGCAGTTTCAAATATTTCCAAAGCAGAAAGGCCATCAAAAGCGGTTGAGACTTGATAATCTTCAAAAATCAACTCTTTTTTGACATAATCAGAGAGACTCGGTTCGTCTTCAAAAATCAAAACATGGTAGCTCATTTGGCACCTCGCCTTTCTTTAATTGCAAATGTAATCATAAATTTTTATTTACTTGCTCATTATAACAAGCTTAAAACAAAAAAACCATACGGTTTTTCTGAATAATTAATGATAATTTATCATTTTTAATCTTTGTTAATGAAGTCTTCAATCAAATAACGAGGACGTTGTTTAACTTCCAAGAAGATTTTTCCGATATATTCACCAATTACACCTAGAGCTAGTAGATTAGCCCCACCAAATCCAACAATAGCCAGCATTGTCGAAGCCCAACCTGCAACGTCAGAACCATTAATAAAATGGCGAGCAATAATATAAATTGCTCCTACGATAGCTAGCAAAAACCAAATTAAACCAATCCAAAAAATCAAACGCATCAGTGCAGCTGATGTTGAAGTAATTCCATCCAGCGCAAAACTAATCATTTTTTTCAAAGGATACTTACTTTCACCGGCAAAACGTTCTCCACGTTTATAATAAACGATATCAGATTTATAGCCAACTAAAGGAACCATTCCTCTTAAGAAGAGATTTTGTTCAGGAAATTGAGCTAAACCGTCAAGGGCACGGCGACTCATTAAACGAAAATCAGCATGATTAGGAACACTTTGGCTCCCCAAACCTTGCATTAATTTATAAAAAGCTCCAGCAGTTCTTCTTTTGAAAACTGTATCAGTGTCCCGATTATCCCGTACACCATAAACGATATCACAGTTCTCATTTTCAAATTTTTCAAGCATTTCATCAATTGCATTAATATCATCTTGCAAATCTGCATCCATTGAAATAACGCAATCTGCTAAATTTCTCACGGTCATTAAACCAGCGAGCAAAGCATTTTGATGTCCGCGATTTCTTGAGAGATTAATCCCACTAAACATCGGATTTTCATTATGTTTTTCTTGAATTTTTTCCCAAGTCTTATCTTTTGAGCCATCATTAACGTAGACAACTCTACTTTTTGGACTAATAATATTATTTGAAATCAATTGTTCATATTTAGCCTTGAGACGTTCGGAAGTTTCATCAAGTACCAGTTCTTCATTGTAACATGGCACGACCATATAAAGAATCTTAGTCATATTCACTCCTTAATTTTTTTCTTTTTAAACTGCTTATCTATTAAACCTAAACTTGCTAAGGCAATCATAACAGGGGCAAATTGATAAAGGTAACGTGAATTTGTTTCCCATAGAATAAGGAAAAAACTCAATCCAACAAAGGCCAAAGCTGGAATAAACCAGGGATTTGACCAATTTCTCTTGCTGATTAAAATTCGCCAGATTTGACGCCACAGTAAAACAACTAGGCCAATCCAATAAAGGGTTTGAACAGCCTCTAGCATAAACCAACCTGTTATATTACCAGGGCCATCCAAAGAAAATGAGGTTCCTGATAAATAATCAAAGTAACGATTAATAAATTTATTTTCATGATGATAAGTATAAAACGAACTGTTCAAATCACCATATAACCAAGTATAGGCCAACTTACGTCCAATTTGTCTCACAACTCCGACAGGTCCCATCTTCTTAAGATTGTCTATGAACAGTTGTTTATCAGCCTCTTTTTTCGCTTCATAAGTTGGGAAAGATTCAGAATAGAGCCTCACTTTCTTATTGAATCCACCCGTTTTATTAGTTGGCGACCAAGACATAGCAATCCAGTGCATCATTGGAAGATTACGACGTTCATTAGCCTCTTGAGAAAAGGCTGGATCGGTCGCAATAGTTGCTTTAACCATGAAATGTCCACCAATAAATAAGATAGCAAACATTGGAATTAAAAGTACAAGTTGCTTCCATTTTTTATTAAGTCCAACGAAAATTAAAACAGCAATGAGTACAATTAACACCGTTGGCTTAAATTCATAACCTATAACTGCCAATAATGTTGCCAAAAAGTACCATAGAACTTGTTGAGTTATTTTTTGTGATTTAATGGCATGAATAAAGAACAACAGACTAAAGGATACAAAAGGAAGTGTAATCGTGTCACTATAAAGTTGTGCGCCATAAACGTAAAAAGGTAAGAACCCAAGAGCACAAACATTGTATAAGAGCGCATGACTTTTCCCGCTCAAAGCCTTAACACTCAAGGTTCCAGCCAAAACTCCGAGACTTGTCAATAGTGCAGACACTACTGTCACAACCCACATTTTTAGTTCAACACTTCCTGCAAAAGGAGAGAAAACTCGATTAAATAAAATACCTAAAAATTGATTGTTTGGATAACGAAGAAAATATCCTAAACGCGAAGCAGTTTCAGGTAACAATCCAAAAGATTGACCATGCAATTCTGTCGTAGAATTAAATATAACGAAATAGTCCCAAGCATGCTTACTATCCGGCACATGAATCATAAAAAGAAACGGCAAGATAAAAGTTAACAAAGCTACTAGCCAAAAGCTTATTCGATAATATTTTGTTACTGACAAGTCTGTCAGTAACTCAATTTTACTGACAGACTTGTCAGTAGTTTCTTTTTTATTCTTCGAGTCAAAAAGTTTTTTTGACAATTTATAAATTCCAATAAAATAAAAATAGGCTGCTATTAAAAGAATATTTCCTAACAAAAGAGCAATGATGTGATCTGAATTCCACGTTTTCGTCAAAGAAATAGCAGTCCCATTAATTAAAATAAAGACTCCTATCATTAAAGCAAAACAGAATCTTTTTTTATACTTAATAAATACTATATTATTCATATTACCATTTTACCATAGCTTGGCTTTTGTTTCTGATAATAACCTTAGTTTTTAGATGATAATTTCTCATTTTTTTCTTCGTATTTATAAACTACATCATAATTAATGCTAACGACTCTTATTGCAACAAAATTTTTCCTAATTCATTACTATAGCAACTATTATTCCTAATATTGTTCCGCCCATCACTTGAATTGGTGTATGCCCCAATAATTCTTTTAAATTTTTATCTACTTTGATTCCGGCATTTTCGACATTTTGTAACATCCGATTGATAATTCTCGCTTGATTTCCCGCCTGTCTTCTAATACCTTGGGCATCATATAAGACGACAAATGCCAAAACAGTAGCAACGGCAAAAAGCGTTGAGTCAAATCCTTGTCTCAGTCCAGTAGCCGTTGCCAGAGCAACAACCAATGAACTATGAGAACTAGGCATCCCACCTGTTGCAAAAATTAATTGCCAATTAATACGATGTGTCCGAATAAGTTCGATAATTATTTTAATCAACTGAGCCAGAGCCCAACTCACAATGGCTGTCATTAAAATTTGATTATGAAAAATCTGATTAAAAAAGTTCATAATAGTCTCCTTTTACTAATAAAAACCTACTAACTATCGGTAACTCTATTATACATCATCTATCTTTTAATGATGTCTGATTTGCTGACAAATATAGAAAGTCTGTCAGTAAATACAGCTCTTTTTTTAATACAAAAAAGAACAAGTTTAAACTTGTTCTCTAAGCTTTTCTAATTGTTCGTTGAATATTTCAGGAGCATCAACTTGGAATTCAATAAATTCCCCAGTTGTTGGATGGTCAAAACCTAATGTTTCAGCATGCAAAAATTGCCCTTTATTAGGTGTCAATGTTTTATTAGGTCCATAGAGTGGATCACCAGCCACAGGGTGACCAATGTAATTCATATGTACACGAATCTGATGTGTACGCCCAGTTTCCAAGCGCAATGCAATCAAAGTATATCCATAAAATCGTTCTAAAACCTCAAAATGAGTCACGGCAGGTTTTCCGCCAGAAACTACGGCTTGTTTTTTGCGATCTTTAAGATTACGACCAATTGGTGCTTCAATTGTTCCTTTATCATTAGCAATTTCACCGTGGACAATCGCTAAATAACGACGTTTACTAGTCTTATCTTTTAATTGTGCTGCCAAACTTTCGTGTGCTTTATCATTTTTGGCAATCATTAAAAGACCACTCGTATCCTTATCAATACGATGCACAATTCCTGGACGAATTACACCATTAATGCTTGAAAGATCTTTGATATGATACATAATTGCATTAACCAAGGTCCCTGAAGCATGACCAGCTGCGGGATGAACTACCATTCCTTGAGGTTTATTTACTACTGCAACATCTGAATCTTCATAAATGATTTCTAATGGCAAATCTTCAGCAACAATATCGAGAACTTCCGCATCTGGAACTTCAAATTCAATCCTGTCCCCTACTTTTACTTTATACTTTGCTTTTTTGGCTTCACTGTTAACAAATACTTTATCATTTTTGATAAGTTCTGTCAGTAAACTCCGTGAATATTCTGTTTGATTGGCAAGCGCCTTGTCAAGACGTAAGCCTTTGTTTTCTTCGTTAATTTTTATGATAGGCAAGTGTGTTTTCCTTTTTATAAATGTTAAATAAAACTTTCTGTCAGTGATTTTTTAATCAATTTATTTTGTTTCTTTGTCTGTCAAAATTGCAATGAAAAGAAGAACAAAACCAACAGATAATAAGATATCCGCAATATTAAAAATTGGAAAATTGATAAATTCAGTTTGGAACATATCAACAACAAATCCTTGACGAATTCGGTCAATAAAATTTCCCAAAGCACCCGCAATAATTAAAGTTAATCCAATAAAATACCAGTTTTGTGCCATTTTTTTCCATAAAAACCAAAGGGCAACAACTAAGACAATTGGTGTTAAGACAAGGAAAAACCATTGTTGACCGGAAAATGAAGACCAAGCCGCTCCATCATTTTTGATATAAGTTAAACTAAGAACATTAGGCCAAATTTTTTCTGTATCTCCAAGCTGAATATTAGCAACAATCCAATTTTTAAAAATTTGGTCAGCAACAATTCCAACAACGATAATAACAAGTGACAGTAGTTTTTTCATGCTTTAATTATAGCATATTTCGTAATTTGATAGCTCGCTAGAACAGTTTTTAGCTTATTTCAAAATAAAAAGCGCATTTATATAAATGCACTTATAGATAAATTAGCCAATCTTTCTCATCAAATCAACCATTTCAATTGCTCCAACCGCTACCTCAAAACCTTTATTTCCAGCTTTTGTGCCTGCACGCTCAATGGCTTGTTCTATATTTTCAGTTGTTAGCACACCAAACATGACCGGAATATTAGAGTTTAAGGAAACATGAGCGATCCCCTTAGAAACTTCATTACAAACAAAATCATAATGAGAAGTTGAGCCTCTGATGACGGTCCCTAAACATATAATTGCTTCATATTTATTGGAAACCGTCATTTTTTGGGCAATAAGGGGAATTTCAAATGCACCAGGAACCCATGCTATATCAATTTCTTCTTCCTTAACTCCGTGTCTTTTCAGTGCATCTAATGCTCCTGACAAAAGTTTTGCATTGATAAATTCATTAAATCGGGCAACTACAATCCCATATTTTGCATTGTCTGTTCTTAAATTTCCTTCAATAATTGTCATATTTCTATCCTTACTTTCTCTTTTACTTTAGTCAAACAAATGTCCCATTTTATTTTGTTTTACTTTTAAATAATCATGGTCAAAGGGGTTATCTTTGATTTGGAGAGCTACTCTTTCTTCAGCGACTAGACCATATTTTTGAAAATCATTAATCTTTTGGGGATTATTTGTCATTAATTTCAATGATTTCACCCCAATTATTTTTAAAATTTGTGCTCCAATCGAATATTCTCGCTCATCTTCTTTAAATCCCAAAGCTAAATTAGCTTCAACTGTATCAAATCCTTCATCCTGAAGTGAGTAGGCACGAAGTTTATTAATCAAACCAATTCCACGTCCTTCTTGTCGAAGATATAAAAGTACGCCACGCCCCTCATCGTTTATTTTTTTTAATGCCTCTTCTAATTGTTCACCGCAGTCACATTTCAAGGAACCAAAAGCATCACCAGTTAAGCATTCTGAGTGAACACGGCAAAGAATAGCTTGACCGTCACCAATATCTCCTTTAACTAAAGCAACATGGTGCTCACCATTTATTTTATTGACAAAACCTAAAATATCAAACATACCATATTTCGTCGGTAGTTTTGCTCTAGTCACCTGTTCTACTTGCAATTCATTTTGCTTAAGATACTCTTGAATAGCTTTAATTGTGATATATCTCAAGCCCCACTCTTGCGCTTTTTCCTTCAGTTTCTCTTTATGCATCATTGTTCCATCTTCGTCCATTATTTCAACGCAGACACCTACTTCTTTTAAACCAGCCAGACGCAACAAGTCAACCGTGGCCTCCGTATGACCATTTCGTTCTAAAAGACCATTTTTCTTGGCAATCAGTGGGAATACATGACCTGGTCTACGAAAATCACTTGGTAAACTCTCGGCATCAACAAGTTTTTTTATGGTTAAAGCCCGTTCAAAAGCTGAAATCCCTGTACTAGTTTCAATATGATCAATTGAAACTGTAAAAGCTGTTCCATGATTATCCGTATTTTTCTCTACCATTGCCTCTAATTGTAAATTCTTAGCATAAGTTTCGCTGAGCGGTGCACAAATCAATCCTTTTGCCTCTCTTGCCATAAAATTAATTATTTCTGGACTGATAAATTCGGCCGCACAGATAAGGTCTCCCTCATTTTCTCTATTTTCATCGTCACTAACGATAATCATTTCTCCTGCTTTAAGTGCAGCAAGTGCTTCTTCTACTTTATTATGTTGGAACATTTTATCTCCTATAAAAATCCGATATTAAATAGTTTTTCTTTAGTTAATGAAGATTCTTTCATCGAAGAACTACTATCGCCCCAAAATTTTTCTATATATTTCCCCAAAATATCATTTTCTAAATTAACAGTATCACCCACTTTTTTATCTGACATTATCGTCTCTTTGAGCGTATGTGGAATAATGGAAACACTGAAAGATTTTGACTTAACCTGAGCAACTGTAAGACTAATCCCATCAATCGTAATTGAGCCTTTTTCGACTATGTATCTTATTAAATTTAAGCTCGTTTTGATTTCAAACCAGATGGCATTTTCTTCTTTTTTTACTTCTAAAATCTGGCCAAGTCCATCAATATGTCCTGAAACAATATGCCCGCCAAATCGACCATTTAATGGCATCGCTCGTTCTAAGTTAACTTTGGCGCCCACATTTAGAGCCCCAAGATTTGAACGATTTAGACTTTCCGGCATAATATCAGCTGTAAATTCTTTTTGATTAAATTCAGAAACGGTCAGGCATAAACCATTTGTTGAAATAGAATCGCCAAGTTTCATATCCTCTAAAATCAAGGAAGCACGGATACTAATTTTGGATGATTTTTCTCTTTTTTGTAGACGACTCACTTCCCCTATTTCTTCGATTATTCCTGTAAACATTAAAGAAACTCACTTTCTAATAAAATATCTTCTCCTAGATAGGTTATTTGAGCCCCTTCTAGGAGATAGGCTTGATTGGGTTGCTCGATTCCATGCCCTTCAACTGGACTTGGTGCTTCTTTTCCACCAAATATTTTAGGGGCAATATAAGTTTGAACTTTTTGGACTATCCCTGCTTTTAATGCCGAAGCATTTAATGTCCCTCCACCTTCCAAGATGATACTATCAATCCCTTTTTCTCCTAACTTTTTGGTCAATTCTTTCAAATTCAATCTTCCTTCTAGGCAAGAAACTAAGATAATTTCACAACCCGCTTTAAGAAAAGGAGCTTGTTTTTCGAGGTCAGACTCAGCTGTAGCAATAATTGTTGGAATTTCAGTAGCTGTTGAAACAATCTTGGAAGTTAAAGGACTTCTTAAATGAGTATCACAAATGATTCTTATCGGATTTTTCCCATTTTCCAACCTGACAGAGAGTTGCGGATTATCTAAAATAAGTGTTTCAACACCAATCATAATTGCCATAAAACGTGAACGGTCTTGATGTACTTTCTGTCTTGCAATTTCACCTGTAATCCATTTTGATTGACCTGCTGATGTCGCAATTTTTCCGTCCAAAGTCATTGCATACTTCATCATGACATAAGGAAGCCCTTGACTAACATAATGAAAGAAAATTTTATTTAATTCTTCACATTCTTTTTCTAAGACATTGAGAGATATTTCAATACCAACTTCTCTCATTGCTTTAATTCCTTTTCCTGAAACCAAGGGATTGGGGTCTAAATGCCCGATAACAACACGCTTAATTTTATTTTTTATAACCGCTTCAAAACAAGGGGGCTGTTTTCCCTGATGCGCACAAGGCTCTAAGGTCACATAAAGCGTGGCTCCTTCGGGAGATTCGCTACAATCCTTAAAAGCATTGATTTCCGCGTGAGCTTCCCCATATTTTTCATGATAGCCTTGACCAATAATTCTCCCTTCTTTGACAATAAGAGCTCCTACTTGAGGATTAGGGTTGACATTACCACCTCCTTTTTTTGCAAGTACAATTGCTAAATCCATGTAGTATTCGTCTTTTTTCATCTATCCATCCTTTCTAATAAAAAATAAGACCCTAAACTTTTATTTTAGGGTCTTTTGATAAATTTTCTATTTTTTTTCGAGCAAAAAAGCAGCTCAAAAAACCAAAAATGGAGTGAATTATATCAATTGACTCCAGAGTTTTAGGCTAAATAGACATAATACTGAATAGAGTATTATGGTTTTATTATCTTCTTTCATCCAGACTATACTGTCGGCCTCGGAGTTTCACCGAATCATGCTGCAAGCAGCTCGCGGGCTATACCGCCGGTAGGGAATTACACCCTGCCCTGAAGATTTATTCAATTGTAGCTAAAGTATAGCATTTAAATTTAAAGATTGTCAAGAAATAAAAACGTATTCTTTAAGTTAACAAATTAAAATCAAACATTAAAAGTTCACAGACAGATAATACAAGCGAACATCACCCTACTTTATTAAAGTCCACTATAGTTAAATATTATTTAATTTTATAATCAAAGCCCCCAAGAATTTTTCCTGTCTTGTCCTTTAAAACAAATCTCATTTTAAAATTCATCTCTTTAACCCATTGATGTTCTGATTTTGTAAGTTTTATTCCTTCTGCACTCTCCATTCCCTCTATTATCCATTTTTTATCATAGGCATATCATTTTTGACATAAGAAACATAATCATTTTCGACTATCAAAGTTACAACAATGGTATCTGTGTCACTTTCACTTGCTTTAATATCTATATAAAATGGATTTGAACCTTGAGAAGTTACAAGCTGCTTTTTCCCATTATTTATCGAGTGAGTTACCTCGTCTAGTAACTCTTGTTTTTCTACCTGATGATAATTTTTCGCTACTTTGGAAACACTAAAAAGGGTAATCACAAGAGATAAAAATATCATCCCCACAATCAAAGGAATTAACCATGGCAAAATTCTTTTCTTTTTCGGAGTAGTATCTGTTTTCTGTGTATTTTTGTTCATCATTTTCATCCTTTGTTCTCATGAATTAAATCTCTTATAATTCAGCCAGTTATAAAGCATTTGAAGATTTATCAACGGAACTTGGCTTTTTTGAATAATTGGACCATATAATTTTTGTTGAAGTTTGGATATCGTTGCTAAATTATTTTTATACTCCGTGACACTAACTCCTTTTTCGGTGTTATTTTCAATAATGAATATTTTTTCAAATCTCCCTTGATTACTGTAATAAACTTTATATTCTTTCATTAATTTATTTTTTGCAATATTGAAATTTAGAACGTATCCAATTTTCTTTCTAGTATACATATTTATACCTGAGATAAATTTATCCTGATTCAAAGGAGATATCCCCTCTAAATCCTCAAAAGTTTTTCCTATCAGAATACTATTGTTCACAAAATCATATTCAATCACACCTGTCCTTTCACTTACAGTGTTCACTACATCTCTCCAATTATCATAACGACTTTTTCATTAAGATTAGGAATATAAATACTATTCAGATTATCTATTACGGCGCACATAACAGGGGCTGTCCCTGATTTATGAGGAATATTCTGCGCATAATAAATTGAATAGACCCTAAAATTATGGTGCCCGTATCCAATAATGATTAATACAGAAACAATAAATATTAGGATTGGCAAAAATACTTTTCTAAACTTACCTCTTCTTTTTTTTCACCATACTCATGAATTAAACCTCTTATAATTTAACCGATTATAGAGCCACTGAAGATTGATTATTGGCTTTTTTCTCTTTTGAACGATATCACCATAAAGTTTATTTTTCCAATAGGATAAAATCTCTTTATCCTTATTTGTAGGAATCGTTCGACTCTTATCTCCTATATCAATTGATAACAATCTACCCGAACGATTAAATTCATAGGCCCTGTAAATATTATTGTTTTTATCAGAAATGACTAAATTATATGTATTCTCAAAAAAATACCAACTGAAACTCACAAAATCTTGATTTGTCCTGTGATATTCTATATCAAATTGAGAAAAATTGTATGTGAAATACCTATTATATGACTGAACCCAATGTTGATTATCTTTGAATCTGTCTATTTCTGTGCTCCAATCCGCATGTGGAAGATAGACGCTTGATAAATTAAAGATAACTGCACACATAACAGGGTCTGTCCCTGACTTATGAGGAATATTTTGTGCATAATATATTGAATAAACCCTTAGATTTCGGTATCCATATCCACTAATTAATAATACAAAAACAATAAAAATGATGATAGACAAAAATACTTTTAAAAACCTCCCTTTTCTTTTTTTCACCATAGATTTTTAAACCAATTAACAACTGATTTAGCAACTTTTTTTACTGTATTCATGAATTAAACCTCCAATAATTGAATAAATTATATATCCACTGCAAATTTATTTTAGGGATTTGACGATGTGCAACAATAGTCCCATATAGCTCGTTTTGAAAGAATTTAATTTGTGAAAAATCTTGTTTTATAAGAGGACAAGTAATTTCATCATAACTTGTATATGTATATAATGCTTTAGTTTTCGCTTTTAACTCCCCTTTTCCTGTGTAATAATAGGAATAGCTATATCCATCTGTTATATTTTTTATACAATAAACGTAATTACTCGAACGGCTCTGTTCGAAAACTAGGGTTGGATCAGCGGTGCTAGATTTTTCGACATATATATAACTTGGCTTTAATGGTGCAAAGAAATAACTAATCGTATCTTTAGTTGTTTTTACTTCTGCCCCTCCAAATGGAACATCGTAGTTAGCATTCGGAATGTATATGGCATCCAGATTATTAAATACCGCAACCATCACAGGGTTCGTCCCTGCCTTATGAGGCAAATGCTGCGCATAATAAACAGAATATTTTCCTAGGTTTAACCATATATAAATTAAAGCAACGAATAAAAAAATAACTGAAAAACTGATACTTACTGCAACAACTAAAGTACGATGTTTCTTTTTTCTTTTTACCATAAACTCTTCAACCATTTTCCTATGGCATTCACTTTATTTGATATCCAGCTCTTAGCTGAATTGTAAGCTGAACCTATAAAGTTTGTGACAGTATGATAAGCATGAACAGCACTATTAACAACTGGTTTCACGAAATTGTTATAGACCTTTGATACGGTATTCGTTACATAATTCACAGTAGGTGCAACGTAGTTATTATATACACCAGTTACAAAATTACTAACAGTATGATAGACCGTCTGAATGCCATTCCAAATAGCATTCCCAGTATTCCGAGCTTGTTGCGTAAGCCATTGGCTTGTCTGACGGAATGCTTGTGCAGCCGCAGCAGCTTTTTGTTTGGCAACTTCTATGACTGTGTTTAAGGATAGTTTTGCGACTTTGACCCCTTGATTGATAAAACTTTTAACGTTCTGACCTGCAGAGATTACTTTTGCTTTAAAACTGTTAAACACTTGACTGACACTCTGTGTTGCACCTTTAAAAGCAGATATTGCTTTGTTTTTTAAGGAATTAGCGGTATTTTGAACAACCTTAACAACTTTTTGAATGCTTGTTGATAGCTGTTGGACTTTTTTGGTTACAACTCTCTTCAAAGCATCTCCAGAAATTTTAGTCAGTTGCCCAACAAGCTTTCCTGTTGTTTGAAGACTTTTTGCTGCAGCATTTCGGTCTTTAAGACTTTTGAATAATCCGTATAAACCTCCACCTGCGGCATAAGCTGTCCCCAAACTTGCAAATGCTAAACTAAAGACTGCAAAACCGCCCATAGCAACCCCAGAGTCCCCCTTCTCTCCACTCATGGATTCTAAATACATCTTTTTTCTTAAATCCATCGTCAAATTAGGAATACTATAATACTCGGCAAAAGCCTCAGCTGTTGTCAATCCTTTATAATCTGGGAAATGCGTTAAAATATAAGCATCCATATCTGCCGTTTCATCGCTTGAATTCAGATTCGTGAGGGTATCCCCTGTGAGCGTATTCGTCATCAATTTTGTATCTCTCAAATTACTATCATGACCTGTTAAACTTCCTATGAGCGCAGGAAGAGAATATCCCCCAGCAAGAAGATTACCTGAAACTTTAATCGCTCCCTTTTCATAATAGGCCCCCATTGATGTACCTAGATGAGAAAGGTCAACTATTTAATTTTCTTATTTATTAAATCTATAAATGAATCACTATATTTCATATTACTTGGCAATAAATTTAATGGTTTTTGAAGCCAGATACCAAAGTCCGAACCACCATATTTGACTCCCGCCAAATAGTCTGCAAAACCATTATTAGGATTTTTTTCAAGAGTTGTAGAAGCTACATAAAGGTCATTATAGAGTTCTTTTGCTTGGTCACTTGTGATACCAAAATTTCTTGCCATATTTTCATAGTTAGCATTCATCGAATTAGAAAAACTATTTTTATTCGCAACGCTTTGCCTTGATGGATAGATGATGTCCGTATTTCCACCTGACGTTGTCAAAGGAATTGTTATAGAGTCAGCTTTTGAAGAATTAATCGGACTATAGGTAATTGTAGCCGTTGGTACACCTGTGTTTTGATAGTTGATAGTGAAACTTGGTTTATAGTTCACACCAGCATATTGGATATTATTTCCACTATATCCATAGTTAGAAGTTTGAGGATATCCATAGTAATTAGGTAAACTTTGTGTATAAATCAAGTTAATTACAGGATTGTTCTTCACACTATCATTTTCCGTCATATTCACAAAACCATAATACGGAATGGTTGGAATAGGCAGGTTATAATCTTGTCCAGTAAATCCGATATAGTGGTCTGTATCTTGAATTTTATGACCAAATTCATCATAGTAGTTAACTGTAAAATTTTGCCGAATTTGAGTATTCATGTGGGCTTGGAGCGCTGAGCCAAAGAGGTCATAGCGCACACCTTGTGCAAAGAAATAAGAATCTTCTGCTCGCTCTGGTGCAGGGGCATAGTAGTTATAGTAAAACTCTGAAACAAATCCTGCACCGAGATAACCACCATAAGGAAGACTAGACACACCATCTAACCCTGGATAATTTGGCGAAGCGTCGTAGATAGTATCGCCATCTTGTTTGAGATTGGTCGTTTGAGGTAAAATGGTCACGAAATTCGCTAGGTTTGTTTGGACGCCTTGTGCAATGTCAATATCTGTCGTGATAAATGAAGCAATGACTGGAACTTCTGTCGTCGTATCGTGTTTGACAATCTGGTAAATCAAACTGAGCGCATTTGTCCCATTGTATAGACAAACAATAGAATTTCCGCCTGACTCCGCGATATTTTGTTCGCCAGTAAAAGCAAGTCCTTGCGGAATTCCGTCTGCTCCTTCATTGGCTTGCCAACTGTCTTTATCACTTGATGCTACTGTATAAATCATATCAAGGTCAAGACCAGAGAGCGTTTTTCCGACATAGGTAATACGCCCACTATCTCTGTCATTCATGCTATAGGTAGTAGCGGGAATGATTGGACCATCTTGTACTCCAAAATTTTCTTGATTGAGTTGTCCAGTAACTGTGCCTTTTATGGCAATGACTTGTGTTTGGTCTGACCAGTGTAGCCCACTAGGATCAAGCAGGTTATCATCGGTAATGTCTTTTCCTTGAAGTGTGATATTCACACCGTCAAAAACAGCAGAACCTGTGGCATTGTTATCTACTGCTCCTGTGACTTGAATATTTGTAATTTCTGGACTTTTTGATTGTGAGGGATTTGTTGGTTTTCCCTGATCTTCTGATGATAAACTCGTCGTTGGATCACTAGTTTGAGCTTGTGTCGCAGTGGTTTGAGTAGTGACATCTGCTGTTGCAGTAGTTTCATTTGCAATCGTTGACGCAGGTTCATTTATCGAACTTTCACTACTTGCTTTTGTTAATGATATAGCGATTGAGCTTTGGTTCGATTGAGTAGGCGAATATGTATCAACGGTTGAACTTTCAGTAGTTAAAATATTTGTGGAACTTGAAGCTTGAGCTGTATTTTCCATATTTGATACTACTGCTGGTTCTTCAGTTGTCGAGTCAGAAGCGGCAAGAGAAGAATTCACAGTTGGACTTACAGGGCTGCTTTGAGTCGTCACATCACTACTTTGTGTCATTATTTCTGTATTAGAAGGGACCTCGTCTGCTTGAGCAGTCAATCCTATATTTCCAATAACAAAAATTAAAAGTACTCCGCTACTAAAAAGCCAGATTTTACCTGACTTCCACGTACGGAAATGATGTTTTTGTTTTTCCAATGCTAAAATCTCCCATTTTTAATTATGTTACTATTCTGACTATTCAAACAGTATATCACAAGAAAAACAATTTGTAAAATCAGGAAATGTTTTTGTAATTTAATGAAATCACGCGCAGATTATAGAAGTTATTAATCAAATTTTTTT
>JAAAKD020116953.1:0-12552 GCA_010014825.2 Danaus melanippus | reverse complement strand
ATACTCCTTACTCAGTCGGATTTTACTGACAGAATTTATTTTTTGGTAATATTTTTAAGGAGCTCTTCTAATTCACTGACATCTTTGAATGAACGATATACACTGGCAAATCTGATATATGTAATATCGTCCAAATCAGCTAATTCTTGCATCACAAATTCACCAATAACATCTGATTCAACTTCATTACTGTCTAATTGACGAATTTTTCTTTCAACATTTGCAACTATTGTTTCAATATCTTCACTTGATACTGGACGTTTGTATGCTGACCGAACTAAACCACGAACAATTTTTTCACGATTAAAAGGTTCACGTTTATCATCTTTTTTGATGACTAAAAGGGGCATTTCTTCGATACGTTCAAAGGTTGTGAAGCGAAAACCGCATGATTCACAAACACGACGACGACGAATAGCATCTTCGGCTTGTCTTGAATCAACAACTTTTGATTCTTCAGAAGAACACTTTGGACATCTCATTTTATTCTCCTTAATAGATAATAAATTCTTATTAATTTTACTGACAGAAAATTGGTTTAGACTTTCTTATTCTGTCAGTAATTTTTTTCATTAGTTTTAATGACAGAAAGCAACTTATTTACTTCTTAGGCAAAAATTTTGCTTCTAATCTATAAATTACTTGACTTTTTTGTGAGAATTTTTGCTCATACTCGGTTATTACATTTTGAGGTGCAAATTCTTCGTCTTGGTGTAAATCTAACCAAACTTTTTTAAGTTCCATGCCATAGTTAGCTAAAGAAACTAAAGAATATTCAAACAATCCACGATTATCAGTTTTGAAATGAATTTCACCTTCAGGACGTAAAATCTTTTCATAAGTTGCAAGAAAAGATTTATAAGTCAAACGACGTTTTTCATGACGTCCTTTTGGCCAAGGGTCAGAAAAGTTCAAATAGACTTGGTCAATTTCACCATCAGCAAAGTATTCACTCAAAGCTGCTCCATCAACAAGCATCATTTGTACGTTTGGCAAATCTGCTTCAATTGCTTTATCCAGTGCATAAGATAAAACTGATAACTGCATATCAATTGCAATGTAATTTATTTCTGGATGAAGAGCTGCCATTCCTGTGATGAAAGCTCCTTTTCCACAACCAACTTCGATATGAATCGGATGATTATTTCCAAAACGTTCTGACCAACGCCCTTTAAAGTCTGCTGGATTTTCAACTACGATATGTGCGTTTTCAGCAAGCATTTCGCCTGCTCCTTTACGATTTCTGACGCGCATTTTTACCTCAATTTTTTAATTTTTGATAGAAAATCATTGAAAATGATACTCTATTTCTTTATTTTTATTATTCAATTATAAGCCAAAAAATAGGAAGGTCCAAACCCTAGCCTATTTTTACTAAAATAATTCACAAAATTTACGAAGTCCCAAGATTTCTTGATTTACTTCTTTCATTTTTCCTCTAGAAAGATATTCAGAGATTTGGCGAAGAAAAGAAAGTTTTCCGTACCAAGCCACTTTATCCATAATATCTGAACGAGGTCTAACACCAGATGTCATCAACCACAAAGACCAATTATTTGGTTTAATATAGTGGGATAAAACATGTGCCATATCGACCATTGAATCTGATAAAAAGACTGTATCCCAATCTACTAAATAAATTTTTCCTGAATTATCATCCACTAACCAATTTTTATGATTGACATCGCCATGAACGACTACGACCTCTTCATTTTTGATTTCGGGAATTTGTTGACGCATTTCTTCAATGATTCCTGACAAAAAATGATTTGTTCGTAAAGCCTCAGTATTTTGGACACAATCCTCTAATAATTGTTCAGGAAGAACAATTTGACTTCCCAACTTCTTATAAGATTCAACCAATTTTTTTGAGTCATGCAAATGAGCTAAAATATGATTAATTTGACGGTCTTCCATATCCTCAGGACTTAGGGTATGACCGTCAATCCAAGGTTGAGCAGATAAGGTATCGCCTTCGGCCGTACGTTTTGTCCATAAGACTTTAGGCGTGATTCCCTCAAGATAAATACTTGGCAAAAAAGGACTGCCGTTTTTTTTAATAAAAACGCGTTCTTGATCACTTTTCCCAAAAAATGCATTGCCAGAGCCACCTTTAACAGGTGTCATATCCCAATCGGCTTTCATCATCCTTATCTTCTCCTTTCCTTTAAAATCTATTAATCATTATTTGAACCATTTTACTTTGTTCCTCAAACTTATGCGTTTGGATAGTGAATTAAAATAGTTTGAGTCAAAATATCAGCATATTGATATGACTCAGTTGTTTTTGGACCACGAGCCGGAATGTTTTCAATAATAAAATGTGTTGCATAGGCTTCAATCAAGTTCACTTTATGACGATTTTCGCGTTTACGACCAAATTGTGAAGTAATTTCAATCGTTTCACCCAAGTGTGCTTGAACTTTTTCACGAATGTCAACGATTTTTCCTATTTCTTGATTTTGGTTATCCATTTTTTCCTCCAAATAAGACGTAAAAGTCGGATTTCTCCGAACGCTTACCTTATAAATCTAATTTTATCCTTGATTATATCTCTCTTTTTTGATTAAAAGAATCAAATTTTATAATGTATTCTTTATCGTTCATTTTTATTAATAAAGAGAATTAGACAATTACTCATATTATAACACGAATTAGTCAAAAAAATCTAGTCGCCATATCGGTTATCAATACTTGCGAATTTATTATGCTCTTTAATAAAGAGTAATTCGACTGTTCCACGGCTTCCTGAACGGTTTTTTTCAATAATAACTTCAACTTTATTATCTTCCAGAATCTCTTCACCGTCTTCATCTTCACCAGTTCCACGTTCATAATAGTCATCTCGATAAAGAAATGCGACAATATCGGCATCTTGCTCGATTGACCCAGATTCACGGATATCAGACAAAACTGGTCGTTTATCTTGACGTTGTTCCACTCCACGTGAGAGCTGTGAAAGGGCAATAACAGGAACTTTTAATTCTTTAGCTAAAATTTTTAACTGACGAGAAATTTCAGAAACTTCTTGTTGACGATTTTCTCGACCAGTTCCAGAAATCAATTGTAAGTAGTCAATAACAATCAAACCAAGATTTCCTGTTTCTTGGGCTAATTTTCTTGAACGCGCCCGAATTTCCGAAATCTTTATCCCTGGTGTGTCATCAATATAAATACTTGCTCTTGATAAAGTCCCTGTTGCCATGAAATAATCATTCCATTCTTGGTCATTTAATTGTCCAGTACGCAAGCTGTGTGAATCAATTGAACCTTCGGCAGCAATCATCCGGCTGACAAGACTTTCTGCCCCCATTTCAAGAGAGAAAATTGCAACTGTTCGGTCTTGCTTTGTCCCAATATTTTGAGCAATATTTAAGGCAAAGGCTGTTTTACCAACCGCTGGACGAGCCGCAAGAATAATCAATTCTTCTTCATGAAGACCTGTTGTCATGTTATCTAAAACAGGATAACCTGTTGCGATACCTGTAATATTAGACTTTTGTTGTGCTTTTTGCTCAAGGTCATCCATATGAATCGCTAGGACATCAGAAATTTTCTTGAAGCCGTTCGTATTACGCCCTTGTTGAACATCAATTAAACTCTTTTCAGCTTGTGCTAAAATATCATCTGCTGGGGAATCTTGTTCATAAGCTTTTTCAACTGATTCAGTTAAACGATTTATCAGTTGGCGGAGTAATGATTTTTCAGCAACAATCTTGGCATAATAGGCAGCATTGGCTGCGGTTGGGGTTGCTGTGGCAAGTTCTGCAATATAAGCAATCCCACCAATTGCTTCCAGTTCCCCTTGATTTTCAAGGTGTGAACGAATGGTTAAGACATCAATTGCTTCACGGGCATCAGACAATTTTTCCATTGTACGAAAAATTATTTTGTGAGCATTTTTATAGAAATCTTCTGAACTTAAAAATTCTTTAATTTCAATTAAGCGTTCGCTATCTAAAAAAACAGCCCCAAGAACGGCCTGCTCAGCAGCTAGGTCTTGAGGCGGGGCTTTTATTAAATCAATTTCGGGCATTTAGTTTAGGCCTCGCTAATTTTGACTTTAACCACGGCTGTCACATCACGGTGAAGTTTAACTGGTACGTCTTTTGTTCCTAAAGCTTGAATTTTGTTAATCAATTGAATTTTGCGTTTATCCAACTTGAGATTAAATTGAGTTTTAATAGCTTTTGCAATATCTGCTTTATCTACAGCACCAAAAGTGTGACCTGTTTGTCCAACTTTCATTTTGATTTCAACAACAGTATCTTCTTTTTCAAGAACTTCTTTAAGGGCTTTTGCTTCTGCTAAAAGTTCTGCTTCTTCTTTTTCCTTAGCTTTGGCTTGACCTTTCACTTCAGAAAGAGCTGCTGCTGTAGCAACTTTTGCCAAATTTTTCTTAATTAAAAAATTTTGAGCATAGCCTGTTGGTACTTCTTTAATTTGACCTTTTTTTCCTTGTCCTTTAACGTCTTCTAAGAATACAACTTTCATTTTTCGTTTTCTCTTTCTTTTAGTATTTTAATTAAATCTTCTTGCACTTCATCAATATATTTTTCATATATTTGGGTTGCAGCATTATTAAAATGTCCACCACCACCCATTTGCTCCATAATCGTTTGGACATTAAAGCCATTTCGAGAACGAGCAGAAATAGAAATATAGCCATTATTATGTTGCGTAATCGCAAATGCAGCAGTAACCCCTGCCATATCTAGGAGAGTGTCAGCAGCTTTTGCTGTTGCTATATTATCATATTTTTGATGTTTGAGTCCAACTCCTAAAGCAATTCCTGGTAAAACCATTTTTGCATTAAGAACAATTTCATTGGCCTTCTTATATTTATCAAAGTCAGTAGCCATAATCATTTTAATCAAATCGTTGTCAGCTCCACGAGAGCGTAGATAAGCTGCTGCTTCAAATGTTCTTTCAGTCGTTGTTTTTGTAAAGTTTTTGGTGTCTAATTCAATCCCCGCAAGAACAATACTAGCTTCAATGGTTGACATTTTTCTTTGATTGTTATCATGGAATTGAAGGATTTCGACAGTTAATTCACTAGCAGAGCTTGCTGATGATTCAATATATGACAGAAGTGCATGTTCTGGAAAATCATCATCACGTCTGTGGTGGTCAATGACCACTAATTTCTCAAATGATTTATAGAATTCAAGATTTAAGGTTTGACTTGTTTTTGAATGGTCAACCATAATAAGTAATGAATCTTTTTTCTTCAGTTTTTGAGCAGTTTCTAACTTAACAATGTGTGTAAAACCGTCAGAAGACTCATTCATTTTATTAATTGCACGCTCAACATCTGGCAATAACTGCTCAGGATCATAAACGACAAAGGCTTCTTTCCCAGACATATTAGCAAATGCCTTCATAGCCACGGCTGCTCCAAGCGCATCCATGTCTGTAAAGCGATGACCTACAATAAAGACATCTTCTGCTTCGGCAATAATTGTACGAAGTGCTGTTGAAATTGCGCGAGCTCTTGTTCTGCTTTTTTGCGTTCTACTTTCTGAATTGCCTCCAAAATAAACGGGACGAGCTTGAGGAGTATTTTCTCTCAGTACAACTTGGTCTCCTCCACGAACTTGAGCCAATTCAAGATTATTTAAAGCAACTTTACCAATCGCTGGAAAATCATTCCAACCGTAGGCCACTCCGACAGAGAGAGTCAAAGGAATATCTTTTTGAGCCGAAAGTTCACGAAACTCTTTAAGGACAGCAAATTTATCGTTAATCATTTTTTCAAGAATACGATAATCACAGAAAAAATAATGGCGACTGCTATTAATACGGCGAAGATAAACTCCGTATTTGTCAGCAAATTCTTCTAAAAACGAAGCGATAAAACTATTAATGGCAGTTCGACCGCTGTCAATAATTAAATCTGTAGCATCATCATAATTATCAACAGAAATCGCACCAATAACCGCACGGCTGTCATTAAATTCTGATTTAAAAGCAACTTCTTTTGTGGCATCAATTAAATAAATAAGATTCTTATCAGAATCAAGTTCTGCGACATATTTTTGCTTACCAAGGGTGATATACTGGTCATCGCTCGCATTTTTCAATATCTTTTTAATATCGTCACGATTGATAACTTTGTCATTTCCCTTAAAAATCATATCAATGAATGGATTAAACCATTCAGGTTCAAAGGTTTCACTATTAAAACGGATGACCCCAATTGGCATATTATCCAAGGTAGCATTGAGTGAATTTTCTGCTTCGTCATTAATTTTACGAATAAAATCTTGACGACGCAATTGATAGTTTTGAGTTTGTGATAGTAAAATGAGTGTAATCGCTATGTTCAAAATCAACAAATAAATCCAAATTGACCAACGTGTTGCTGAAACATGAACAACAACAGTCTCAATGATTTGAACAATAACCATTATGATAATAATAGCAAGCGGTGAAAACCGACGGACAAAATTCATAATATTACTCCTATATTCCTCTATTTTAACATAGGACAGAAAAAACTTAAAGAATCACCGATTTGTCAGTGATTTTTTCTTTTAAAATGTTTATTAAGCCTTTATCATCTTTCGTGATGATTCTGTCAGTAATTTTTGAATAGCTGTCAGTGAATCTACCTTTAAGTCAGCCTTCTCTTGATTCATACCAAAGCGTTTGTCTTCAATTGCCCAAACGGTCGCACCAGCTGCTTCTCCAGCTTGAATCCCTTTTTCAGAATCCTCAATAATTAAAGTTTCAGAAGGTTTTACACCTAATTTCTTCATTGTTGATTGATAAATTTCTGGATTTGGTTTCGTTTGTTTAAAATCATTTCCTGAAACCACGACTTCAAAATAAGAATTCAATTGATGAATATCTAACATTTGTTTGAAATCAGCCATTGATGAACTTGATGCAAGGGCAATTTTTACTTCTTTTTGACGCAAAAAATCTAAAATATCAGGCACATCAGAAAATAAAAGTTTTGCATAAGGCATTGGATGATTTTCTTTGAATTGTTCATATTCTTCTTGCAATTCACTTGCTTTTTCTTCATCAAAACCATCTTGCAAAATTCGTGGCCAAATATCTTTCATATTTCCACCAATAAAATCACTAGGCGTCAAATGACTAATAGAAATTCCATGACCTCCAAAAAATTCTTCTCTTCTTTGTAAATAATAACGTTCGGTGTCAACAAGAACACCATCCATATCAAAAATTACTGCTTTAAATTTCATAAAACCATTATAGCACAGTATCTAAGCATGGTTCAATAGACTTCATTATAAAAAAGTTAACAAAACAACTAATTCCAAATGTATTATATTCGGCGAAGGAATTTGATGGAAGACAATCAAACTCAAGAGCAAATCACTTATGATTTAAGTATTGATAAATCAAGTGTTCATTGAGTAATTAAAGATTTGATTGGAAAAAATACGGAAAGTGGAGCTCTTCAAAACGCCTGGCCAGCAATTGAAATCAATGGAAAATACTGATGATTGCTGATACTGACAAGATGCTTGTTTTTTCAACTGGACTATTTGTCGATGTTTTACACAAATTAGAGGAAAAAGGACAGAAACCAGTATGTTTCTTCCCTCTGAAAAACAATGAACATTTTAAAAGATTTTAACTATAATACGTTGGAAGTATAAAATCATCCCTTTGTCTTTCAAGCTGGTCGTGAACAAGGACAAGCTAAGGTTGCTTTTTGTTAAGGAGCAGTGGTTATAATTCATTTCTTTTGAACATACTTACTTTAAAATTAACTCCTACAAAAACTTACAATGACTGCTTTCAATGCAAGTTTTTGTAAACATTAGCATAAAATAATATTTTATTGATTATATCACAAAGAAAACAGGCTTTTAATGGGTTATTTATTGAAAATTATCTGAAAATTAGCTATAATAAATCAATTTATAATTTAATCTTGAAGGAAGGTAATTTTAAGTGAAAGTTGCAAAATTTGGGGGATCATCACTCGCATCAGCTTCTCAAATCAAAAAAGTTTTTGATATTGTCCAAGCGGATAAACTAAGAAAATTTATTGTGGTTTCTGCACCTGGCAAACGTTCGGGGGCTGATACTAAAGTTACCGATGCTTTGATTGCTTATTACAAGGCTTATAAATCAGCTGATGAAAAAGGAATTCAATATTATCAGAATTGGATTATTGAAAGATTTCGGGAAATCTATGATGAACTTGGCTTAAAAAGCCCTGTCATTGATCAAATCGCAGAAAATATCAACGAGTTAGCCCAATTAGATATCGATAATGTTTTTACTTATGATGCTTTTTTAGCCGCTGGTGAAAATAATAACGCTAAATTAGTCGCAGATTTTTTCAATCATTCTGGTTTACAGAGTCGTTATGTCCATCCAGCAGATGCTGGAATTATGGTTTCATCTGACCCTGGGAATGCAAGGTTACTTGGTGGCGCCTATGATCACATTAAATATCTAAATGACCTAGAAGAGACCCTAATTATTCCTGGATTCTTTGGTGTTACTAAAGAGGGTGAGGTTTGCACTTTTTCCCGTGGAGGTTCTGATATTACTGGCTCAATTATTGCGGCTGGTGTGCGAGCTGAACTCTACGAAAACTTTACTGATGTCAATGGAATTTTTGCCGCTCACCCTGGAATCGTTAAAAACCCAGCTTATATCTCTGAATTAACTTACCGTGAAATGCGAGAACTTGCTTATTCTGGCTTTTCTGTTTTACATGACGAAGCGCTCGTTCCTGCCTATCGTGCTCATGTTCCTTTGGTCATCAAAAATACAAATAACCCTGACCATCCCGGAACAAAAATTGTTGTTCAAAGAGAGACTAAAGGCTCACCTGTCGTTGGAATTGCTTCATCTAGTGATTTTTCTTCTCTTTATGTCAGTAAATATCTAATGAACCGTGAAATTGGATTTGGACGAAAAGTTCTTTCTGTTTTGGAAAATTTAGGAGTTCGTTTTGAGCATATGCCAACTGGTATCGATGACATGTCTATCATTATTCGCAGCCGCTATCTAACTCAACCCATTTCAAAAGCACTTATTTCTAATCTTACAGAGTCGCTCCATCCTGATGAAGTCTATATTGACCGTGATTTCTCTATTATCACCATCGTTGGTGAAGATATGAAGGAGCATGTTGGGGTTACGGCTAGAGCAACAGCAGCACTTTCTAAACAAGGAATTTCAATTGCTATGCTTTCACAAGGTTCAAGTGAAGTTTCCGTCATGTTTATTGTCAAGGAAAAATATGAAAAAGAAGCTCTGAAAGCGATTTATTCGGCCTTTTTTGACTAAAATATTTCAATAAAAAACAGCTCTAACTAAGAGCTGTTTTTTTATTCTTCTATTTTTCGACTTTTTCAAGTGTCTCATTGGAATTTCCGCGACTACTAAAATTGTTTAATAGGTCAGGAACATCAATTCCCATTGTTCCTAAAACATCAAGACCTTGTTTAAGGCTCTCTTGTGACATTCCGAGAATTTTTGATGAACCTTCTCCACCATAAATATTAATAGAATCAACAGCTTGAAGATTACTTGATACACTAGCAACAACTTCTGGAAGAATTTCAAGTGCCATGTTCAATTTAGCTGCATCATTCATTTTTTGCATTGCTTCAGCTTTTTTATCAATTGCTTCGGCTTCGGCAAGCCCTTTAAGACGAATCGCTTCGGCTTCAGCTTTACCAGTAGCTTCAATAGCTGTAGCTTCGGCCATTGCTGTCACTTCACGTTGTTTAGCGGTTGCTTTAGCTGTGGCTTCAATAGCGGCTGCTTCGGCCTGCGCTCTCACTTCGCGTTCACGCGCATCGGCTTCGGCTTTAGCAATTTGTGCAGCCTTGGCAGCTTCAGCAGCTTTTACAACATTAGCTTCATTTTCTTGCGCTTTACGGAGAACTTCTTGAGTTTCTAAGTCAGTTTCTCTTTGCTTTTTAATCAATTCAACTTGCATTTCAGCTTCAGTTGTTTCTTTTTTAGAAATTGCTTCTTGAATCGCGTAAGCTTGATCAGCAGAGGCTTGGGCTTGGTCAGCTTGAGCTTTTGCTTCAGCAGCAGCAATTGATTGTTCTTGCTCATAGTGAGCTAAACTGATTGCTTTTTCCTTTTGGGCATTGGCAACTTGAGTTGCGGCAAGTGCTTCAGCTTTTTGGGCATCTTGATCAGCCGCTGCTTTTTGAATACGAGTTTCTTTATCAGCATTTGCAACAGCAATCGCTGCTTCTTGTTGAACACGCGCTACTTCTTTAGCACCTAATGCTTTGATGTAGTTTTGGTCATCACGAATATCATTAATAACGAATGAAACGATTGAAAGTCCCATTTTTGAGAGGTCAGTCCCTGCTTGACCTTGAACTTCAGCTGAAAACTTATTACGGTCTTCGATTAGTTCAGATACTGTCATTGTTCCAACAATCGCCCGAAGATGTCCACGAAGAACTTGGTCAGCCATTGCATCACGTTGCTCATCTCTTTTACCTAAAAATTGCTCAGCAGCTGTCGCAATATCTTGCAAAGTAGAACCTACTTTAATCATAGCTGTGGCTTCAACCGTTACTGGAATTTTATCTTTCGAGAGAACTTTTTCCGTTTTAATATCGATTGCAGCAGATTGTAAGCTGAGGTATCTCGCATTTTGGAAGATTGGTAAAACAAAGGTACCAGAACCACGAACCACTTTTAATCGATTCCCTTGTGAGTCTTTATTGACACCTTTTGAACCTAGACCTGAACCATAAACGATAAGGGCCGCTTGAGGTCCTGATTTTTTGTAGTTTGCAGCGATAATTCCTAATAGAATTAAGATAATAACAATCACCACAATTGCCAAAATATAAAGTAGTGGCATAATGTCTCCTTTGTATAATAAATTTTTATTTATTTGAGCAATTTTTTAGGTTCTCTATTGCTAATAAATCGTTTGTTGATAAGGAATAACGTAAGCAATTCCTGCTTTACTCTCAATAATCAGAACTTGTGCTCCTGATTCAATTTGCTCGATATTATCCTTATTTGGTAGATAAATTTTTGCAGGCATTGTTTTACGTGATTCATTGACAAAGGTCGTCATAACTTCGCCAGTCGCCTCTTTTGAACTGATGGCTGTTGTCAGAATTCCTGTCAGTAAATCTTTTTCATCCGCATTATACTTTTGATCTGACATTTTGTTAAAAAATGCCATTCCTGGGAGTAATAAGATTGTTAAAAAGATGATGAGTACAATGATAATCAAAGTAATGATAATAAATAGCATCCCTTATTCTCCTTGAAAGCCTTTTGTTACGCTTTCTTAATATTATACCATTTTATGAAGAAGCTTATCAGTAAAAAATTGTTATTTTCTTATTTATTTTCGTGTTTTTTAGCGGCTACTCTTTTTTGTCGTTCTAGTTCTTTTTTTATTTTTCCTTCTGGAGCAAATTTTTCTTCCCAATCTTCTGGTTTTAAGACTTTGTGTGTGATCGGATCAAAGTGTGGACGTCCATCTGGAAAAATTTTCCCCATATTTGCTCGATGAACAGCATTGAAGATTTCATAAGGGTCAATTCCTGAAAGAACAAGCGAGCCATAAGTGAAATAGAGCAAATCAATCATAGCATCTACTTGGCCAGTCAAGCTGTCTTCATTATGCTCTTTTAAAGTCACTTTATTTGCTGCCTTATCGACGGCTTGATGTAAATTATTCACAAGTTCTGTAAATTTCTCTTGGTTACCGTCAGCAGAGGCGTAAAGAAATTCGACAATTTCTTCGACTTTGAAATCAGCCCGGAAACTTGCTTCTGTTGGTGAAAAGGCTTTAGGAATTTCTTGTGTTTTTCCGTCCATTAATCGGTGGAAATCTTTTACTTTATTGAAGTTTTGGTCTTTAGAAACAAAGTCCTTTTCAACAGAATAATGAATTAAGCCATAGTAAGCTAATGCTTTGGCGATTCCATCTTGATTATTGGTATCTGTAATATAAGTCGCAATCTTTTTCACTTCTGGTACAGCATTGCCCATCGCAATCCCATAACCAACTCCAGAAATCATCGTCAAATCATTTTCCGAATCGCCAAAACACATGACTTGGTCTAAAGTAAAGCCATAGTGTTCTCCTAATCTTTGAATTCCTGGTAATTTTCCTCCTGATTTTGAAATTAAGTCAACAGAATAAGGATTGCTTCGTGTCACCAGTAATTCTGGAAATGCCTCCTGTAGGCGAGCCGTTTCGTTTCTTGTTGCAACCATCATCGCCTGATAAATTACTTCTTCTTCATTATCAGCTAAATTTGAATTTTGCGGTAAAACTCTGCGAATAATGTGTTTAAAACTGTTTCTTGCCACCCCGGAAGTACCTGAGGGCAAAACGCCTGACAAAAAACTGGCTAAACGTGTCTCGCCAAATTTTAAAAGGCCAGAGCCATTTACACCGTGGGCTGTTCCCAAAGAGATGTCAGAATGGTTTTCAGTGGCATAATTTATCAGGTTTTTTAAGGATTTTTGTTCTAAAGGATTTTGGAAAATCACTTCTTTTGGTGTGAAAATATACTGACCGTTGTAACTTACAGCAAAGTCTAAATC